>JAPMOB010248718.1:0-22103 GCA_029875015.1 Lepomis gibbosus
ACACACACACTTTCTCTGTGGCCTGAAGAGCATGGCTTGGGTTGTCTGTGACACCTAACTCTTTAAAAAAGGTTTTCATTTCAAAATCAGCCCACATCTGATGTCTCATCTCCAGAGAACAGCACCCTTTGTGTATCTGAGTGGGATAAACTTGGAGCGTTTTCACACTTGGGTTGAAATTTGGAGATTATTTTCCAGTCTGGAAAGTTTGATATCATTGGTAAAGTGTCTGGGTTTGCTTTGAGCATGCTCTGGGGCTCTCTGAGCCCACACCAAATGTTATTATGTACACAATAGGAATCTTTGTGGTGAAATTTGGAGCAAAGGAAATATTACACAAACTGTCAAAACACACTAATATGTTTATGACACATTAATTATTTTATGGGCCTTGTTTGAAGGTGCAG
This sequence comes from Lepomis gibbosus, assembly GCA_029875015.1. Classification (NCBI taxonomy): domain Eukaryota; kingdom Metazoa; phylum Chordata; class Actinopteri; order Centrarchiformes; family Centrarchidae; genus Lepomis; species Lepomis gibbosus. The sequence goes on from JAPMOB010248718.1 coordinate 408, forward strand.
TTGGATTATGACCTACCACACACCCAGACATGATTCCGTAGTGTTTGCATGGTCTTAGTGACTAAAGCACCAGCTGAGGATGAATAATGATGAGGATGCCTCTAACAAAATCTATGCATGCTTTAGAGTAATGCTTGTGTGTGAAAACAATCCTGTAGTAATGACTCCCTCTGTAAGACAAGAAGAAAACAATCTTGGGTACAGACTTAAGCATGTAGACCAAGTGTGAAAATGCCCTTAAACACACCATGGTCTCGACATGGAGTCAGTCCAATGAATTTGCTGATTTTTAATGGTGTTTTTTACAGTGTCACAGAAACAATATTATAATGTACAACAGCCAGACTCCCTGATGAGGCATTGGCATTTTGTGGTTGACAGGCAAGGCAGGAAAAGGAGCATGAAGGGGGAGAGGAAGAAGAAGGGACAAACGAGCAGCCTCAGTGCAGGCATGGTTTGGCATGACAGCATACTTTTTGAGGGAAGAACCGGCCTACATGCAGACCAGTAAGGACCAGTGCAGCCGAGCAAATTGTGAACTTTCACGCATTCCTTTCTTTAATTGCACTAAGAAGAGATTTTAGTTTTTCAATTTGCATCAGATTGTGTTGAACCAAGTGCTGGTAAAAACTAGATGCTAATGTTGTCATGATAACACAAAATATGCATATCCTAATACTGTTACATATTACTGTTACAAAAATACACGTTGAATATTAAATGTTATTAACGTATTGCACTTAAATTAAATCTGATCTTTGAGATGATCAGCACTACCCCAAAAGGATGCTGTGAGTAAAATAAAATAGGTATAGTATCAAACAATCAACTACATGTTGAACCTGATCCCAGTATACCTAATTTGGTGAACAAAACCTTTGCCAGGAGCTAAATATCAAAGTTGTGTTTGCCTATATTATGTATAATAGCAGCCCATATTCTATATCACTAAGACTTGAATTGAATGAATAAGGTACTGTGAACAGGAAACTTCTTTTTGCACTGCCATTAATCAAAAGCAAGAGTAAATTAAATATTAAACTTAAACATGTGCAAAACTTACTTCTTACGTTTTCTAGGGAATTGCATATACATACATATGTACCTGTATTGCTATGTAAAAATGTATTATGTTAATTATAAACTGTTTTATGTCATCAAGTAAAAAGGGTTTAAAGGGTCATGATCCAGGAAGCGCATGCACTGCGGTTAAGGGTTAAGACTAGTCATAGGGGAGCAGGTGACTGGGGTTAAGGAATAAGTCGGGGGTACACATGACCAATGAGGATGCAGCAGAAAGCTTTGAGAGATAAATTACAAACCAACCGGATTCTACATGTGCGAAGATGTAGATAGATCAATGGGGAGGGAGTTTTTTTGTGTTTTTTTTGATAAGTTGCAGTACATTGTGAGTGGGTGAGAGACATTTGTGTGTGAGTGTGTGTGGGAGGGGGGGGATGTTGGTTGTGTTTTTTATTGGGCAGAGGCATGGGGCAAAACGCACACCAACACCATCATTATCATCATCATCATCATCATCATCATCATCACAGCACCACCACCACATGGCATGGCGCAGCACGGATGGAAAACACGATGAAAGGATTTCATAGTGCATTTTGATTGGATGGATTTTATCAGAGGAGGAGGGAGTGGGAGGGGCGTAGGATGCCAACAAAGTAGAGAGGTTTAAAGAAAGCATGTAAAGAGATAGAAGAGGAAGACGGAATCATTATGGGTGTCATTAAAAAGGCAGTGAAACACAAGTTCAAGTCAACAACAACAGTGATGTGAGATACAATATGTTCAGCCCCTCTTTCATGTCAGCCTATAAGAAAACCGTGTAAAGCTTAGCTTTACCATTGGAAAGCAAGAAACGTGTTCTGGGGTTCAGTTCTGTGAAGAGGGAAGTAATATTATTTTTCCATGTTATTTTAAGTAAACTCATTACTTTCAAGCATTTGTAATGTTTGTGCAATTGTCCCTCCCCTTCCACTGACATGTATTTTTATTCTCATTTTGATTATCTGGTTTCTTTCTGTATTGTTTTATCCTTAGATTTTGACATGTTGTATTTGTAAAGTTTTTTGTGTTGTGTGAACTGCATTTCCTGCATGACACTGAGACTTCCTGTATGCAATTATAAGTTAATTCTTGCACTGGACAAAAGTGTGCAGAGCATTCTTTTCTCCTGATTTGATTTGCTGGCTGTCTTGCAATTGTCAGTCAGTAGAGAAAAAGACTGGTCTTATTAGGTAGATGTTGGCTCAGTTTTGGGGAAATGTAGTCTCCAGAGCTGTAACAAGACAAAGCCAGTGTAGTTATTCTAAACTAGCAGCTGGTATTTGGCTTTGTCCACATGGTAACTATGCAACCAAGCAACCTGTCACTATCAGCTTGCGATTATTAGCACCACTAACGCTGTTTTTTAGCTAGGGTAAAGATCAGATGTGCTTAACTGACATGTTAGAAGCTGCAAACTGACAGAGAATCAATCTAATGTCTGAAATGGTCAGTTCATTCTTGACAACAGCAATAATGTCAATCAATGTCTGTTCAGACAGCGGAGATGTAAATTTAGTACCAACATGGCCGAAGGGTATCTTTGATCATCTGATCATCATTTGTTTTGCAGTAATTAGCACACATACTGCTAATCTAGTCAGTGTGAATTAAAAGAAGACTTCAGTTCAAATGAGAGAGATTTAGTAAGTTTATAACTGAACCCCAGATGCAAAACCAAATCGCTTTGGTGTAAGGTAAAAAAAACAAAACAAAGAGGGGCTGAAGTTACTACAAATATCAAGTCTTATATCTATAATCATATTAAGCTCATATGTATAGAATAAAACATGTATGCTAACAGACATACTGTACAAACAACAAAATCACATGTAACAGTGATATAAACATGAGTTAACAATCAATCAATCAATGATTGATACAGATTACCATTTAACCCCAAACATCAGACTCCACTAGTCTGATGGCTACATGGGTTGTAATTTGAATGCCGACAATGTGGACTAATTATTTGACATTTGGGGTTGAAGGAATGCTGCATACCAATCCAAGACTGTGTAATTCAGTTGTGTGGCAGGTTTCACTCCAAAAAGAGAAATTTGAAGAATTTGCAATGAAACTATTGTCACAAAAGGATCAAATATTTAACAGATATCTAAATTCTGAATGGATTTTAGAATGAAACCTTCTATAAAATAATGCATATAGACACACACAGACTATTGGGTACTTGCAAGGTACAATTAGCTAATATATGTTATCTCTTTAGAATCATAAAAGTATTTGCATGCACCATTTCCAGTCTGACAGACAGCTAGATTTAATTTGGCAGATTTTACACCTGACAAGAAAATAAAAGTGTACAACAGATGTTTTGATAGTTAAAGGAAAAGTTTAAGGAAATATCCTTATCCGCTTTCTTGCCAAGAGTTAGATTAGAAGATTGATACCCTTTTCATATCTGTATGGTAAATATGACATTATCACATTAGCTGGTTAGCAAAGCTTTGCTAAAGCTTAAAATAGGGTTAAACAAAACAAAAAAATCTGCCTACGAGCACATTCTCTAATTATTCTAGGTACATATTTTATTATATAGGTACATATTGTATGTTTATATGTTTCTTGGCCAGTGGTAGTGACTTCGTACAGTCTTGTCACTGTGAGCGGAGACTTTAGGAAGTCACTGTGCACAGTAGGTGAATTTTGTTACCTTTAGAAAGAGCCAGACTAGCTGTTTCCCTTTTCCAATCTTCCCTTTCAGCCCCAACCCTGTGTGAATGTGACTAGATGGTGTGATAGGTAACTGACTTAAGGAAAAATCACTCCAGAACAATTATTTATCTTTATCAGTAATTCACCTGATAGTTTTAAGTGGTAGTATAATAGCTTAATGGAATATGTGACATTCTTAAGTGCATTTTTATAATCTTGCTGGAACCTTAGTATTGAACAAATTTTCCTTGGTAAATAATGGTTGTCTAAATAAGTAAAATACAAATCATGAATTTGTGTTCTGCTTGTTTGTACTTTCAGTAAGGTTTTTGCTTAGGTATTGCATTGAGAGGGTTGTGAGCCATAAAGACCCACACATTGTCACTTTTAACTCCCAGTAGAAAGGTGGTCATGTTTATAACAACAATTACATTGGTTGCCTTCTTTAAATGAATTTAAAATGTATATTTGCTGAGAACAGACAAATGAAACTAAAATAAAACCAAGATCTTGTTGAAAGACTGGGTTAGACAATGAAAAGAAGGCTGATTTTCCTTTGAGTCCACCACACCAGTTTCCTGTGTCAAATCATCAACTAGTGTTCAGCTGCAAACAGCTGGTGTCAATTTATCCAAATCCTTCACAGCACTTACCACTAGTTCTGTCACTAATATGTCAGTGATACTTCCAAGGACGGAGACAAAATCAAAAATGTTCCAGGCATCTTTGAAGTAATTCTGTCGGGAAAGAGAGAAAAGTGACAGACATCAACCAAACAAGAATATAGAGGGCCAATCGCACTCTCTGGGAACTGAAACCAAGGGGTGGTAATGGACACACTCCTGGCCAATGGTGGTGTTGTTACCGTGGAGACAGGCTGGAAGGAGGCTGATAGCGTGAGGGCTGTGCGACACGGTATGCTCTGAGTTTTCCGGGACAGGAAGAACATGCTCTAGATCTGTCTACCAAAATAACTCGCTTTATAAATGAATAATAGGACGAAACACTGAAGCATATAGACTGGGCCAACCTAGATAAGCAATATGTGAGTGTGTATATGTGTTTGTGGTTTTCAGCCTTACCAGAGGGCCAAAAGCGATGATTTTGAGGATTGACTCCATGAAGAAGAAGGTGGTAAACACGATGTTGAGGTACATAAGGACTTTATTGTAGACCTCTGATGCACCTTGAAACTAGAGACACACAAAAAAGGATAGAAAACGGAACGGAGTAAATATAAATGTAAGACTGCAGAGTTCTACGTAAGCAGCATCTTGTTTTCCCAGGACAGACATAATGCTTGGTTTATGAGAAGGACGTGCAGCTCCATCACAGAGAAAAATTATTTGGATCTAATTATTTGGATCAAATAAGAGGTTATTCTGTGACTGGAGGAAAACAAAATGTTTTGTTTTGTGATACTGACAAAAATGAATATACAGTGATTTTAACGTACTAACGTGTCAACAGTCATATCTCTAATGAAAATGTTTTATTTTGCTTAATGACAGAACTCTCTTCCTTGCAGAAAAATGACTAATGTTATCCGAGCAAAACAAAGCTTGTCATGTTGAGAAATTAGTGACAGTAGTTACATCACGATAAGAAGAAAACTATATACTAATATAATTAAAGGCCTTTAAACTAATTATAAAAGGTTTGTATAATGAAAATGTCGTACTTAGTTGACTTGATGGTTGCCAATTTTTAATCCGGACATTAGCATTTAATCTAAAGCTGCATTACTGTAATTAACTTTTTTTGTCATAACTCCAAAAAGCTAGGCAAAACATCACACACACGTTTGTGGCCTTGTAAAGTTGATAAGTCTAATGTGTTAGCCAACAGTAATCTATTTACAGACTCCTCAGTCAGAGCAACGTCAGCATTCATAAGTTCAGAGTTGTGTTTTTGGTGATCGGATAAATGTAAGTCTAATTCTTTTAGCTGTGTTTTTTTATCCACAAACTCAAAAGGAAATATCTGATCCTTAAGAAGCTTAATGCTCCACTATGTTCACCAGCTAGCCACTAACCTTGTCTGTCGGCCATTTCATGCTGGGGAGGTAGGGTACACTGGGTTTATGTAAAACACGGATGATGAAAGTGAACTAAAACAGTAAAGGTGTGAGCCATAAAACCAAAATCCATAGCTGAAAGATGCAAAAAGGCTCTGTAGAGATGAGGGACACTGCAGAGTCATCATTTTCTGTGGGTTCATCACCACAACACTTTATGCATAGTTATTTAATCCATTGTTAATACTAAAATATTGATTACGGCAGCTTTATACAGCTAAATAGTTTTGTTTTGCAGAATAATTTGTGTAAATGCTCTTCATTAAGGACCAAGAGTTACATCACAGCGGTGGTGTTCACCCCCTGATCTGGAATACCGTTGCTACAATATGCAACATGTGCAGAGCTGTCCATATTAAAATATAGTGATGTAAAATTAATCAATTGCCATTGTTGATATCAGTATTAGAATACTCATTTTCAATATTTTTTGAATAACTCAAGTTTCATGAAGAAAAGATCACAGTTTGCAGAAGACACCGTTAGGGAGTCCACATTGACAGATTTTTACCTTCATCATGAGGACGATGGTGTTGAGTGCAATCAGAGACATGATGCTGTACTCGAAGGGCGGGGACACCACAAACTGCCACATGCGATACTGGAAGCTCAGTTTATTCTTCGGCATGTGGCGAGTCAAAGGCCTGGCGTTGATGGCGAAATCTATACATGCTCTCTGTTGGAGGAAATGAGAGGAGAGGAAGGAAGAGTTACAATAACATTAGTTGTGTCTTTTAACTCTTTAAGTAGCTTTAAAAATACATTTTAAACACTAGACATCTGACGATTCAGAGACCTCTGAATCTCTCCTCACCTCATTTTTTTCTAAGCTATAGTCCTCCATCATCTTATCCCCCTGTTCCTGGAAGGTGATGATGATAAGAGCCACAAAAATGTTTACGAAGAAGAAGGGGAAGACAACGAAGTACACCACGTAAAAGATGGACATTTCCATCCTGTAACCTGGGCTAGGGCCCTGATTCTCATAGGTGGAGTCCACTGAGTGCTTTAACACCCTGCGAGAGGAAGAGAGAATTAAAAATAAAGTTAGGGTGCAGGGAAGTTTATGGTCACACCAACCTAAATATATGCATTAGCATTCATTGGGTTTTTAGATTAACATATCTACTTTTTATTTGACTTTGAATGAAAATCATCAAATCTGTTTGCCAATATTAACTGTGTAATGTTATGCCATTAAGTGTATAGAAATTCTCCAAATAACATTAACCTGTTACAGAAAATATGTCATTGAGATGCAGCCTGTTTGTGTCAGCTTCAGATTTATGGTTTAAATGAATAAATTTGATATTCCTAGATATTCCAACCATAGCCATGATGCACAATATCTTATAATTTAAGACACTAAATTAGTCGTATTCTATTTAAACATCCTGAACTTTTGGATTAGAGCAGCTGTTTAAAATTATTTTCAGGATTACTGCTATGCCTCTACTACATGATTAATAAAGTGGAAGCCAAAACTCATACAATTACAATATATAGTTACACACTTTTATGTAGCCTCAGTAATATTATGAGTAGGATCTCAAATTGGAGAGTGTATTATGAACAGGTGTGTGTGTGTCTGTATGCATCCCACTCACTGCGGCCACCCCTCTCCAGTGGAGACAGTGAAGAGGGTGAGCAGGGCCCACGCCACGTTGTCGTAGTGGAAATCGTACTTCTTCCACTCCCGCTTCTGAGCTTTAACCTCATCTCTGTCATACACCAAGTACTCGCCCCTGAAGGAACACACACAGGGTTTATAATGATTTACAGATTTACTGTTTTTACGGATTGAGTATCAATCAGTGAGAACAGCAATAGATAGAACAGAAAGCACCAAAACTACCACACTCTAAATCTTTGTTTCTATTTGACAAAATGAGAAGTTAGGGGTTATGTCTTATAGAGTGACTATTTTCTCACCGAATAACACTATTTATTAACATTCCTAGCAAACTCCTCAAGGTGGCAGCAACAGTACAACTGATACAACTGGGCCAAGGCAATAACTGACTTATATTTTTCTACTTAACATAAAATACAAATAGAAAAATACTAGAGGAAATGAAGGGAGTGACATAATTTAACAGTATAACAGTTTATTCTTAATAATGTGTAATACTGTAAATTTCTCTTGGCACTGCATTAAAAACATCCTGAATGAATTGTGTTGTGTGTATTGTACACTATGTGTCTCTGAACCAACCTGCAGTCGCGCTCAAACTCTTTGGATTCGTCTGTGCAGTAGAAGAATCTGCCCTTGAAGAGTTGCACGGCCACCACAGCAAAGATGAACATGAAGAGCATGTAGACAATCAAGATGTTCAGCACATTCTTCAGAGAGTTGACCACACAGTCAAACACAGCCTGCAAGATAGAGATGGGAGACAAACACACTTCAACTGTATGTGTAGGCTAATTAACCAGCATGACTACACAGAGAAGTCAACAGTGGGATAATGTTCAAATATCTCAAAATACTAAATATAGGGTCAGTGGTCAGTGCTGCAGTATTCTGATAACATTCAAGGAACTGTAAATTATATTTTTAGCTTTAACTTTTAAGGGCAAGTCGACTCTATTTGAGATTTTGAGTTATGTTTTGACCACTTTTCCCTGGCCTGCCTTGTCTACATCATATCCTAATGCTTGCCAGAATGCTTTAAAACAACTTCCAGAGAAATGGTGTTGTCTGTGTTGAAGGTTTAAAGAAAAGCACAACCAGGAATTTGGTCTGTAAACTGTAACTGATATTTATGATGGACAGTTTGGGTAAAAATTTACTGTTCGACAGTTTTCCAAATAAATTTGGCTGGATGTTTGTTTAAAACAGGTCAGATCAATGTTTCTTTTACCTTGTTTATGTACTTAGTTCAGCAGCATCACCACATTTTGGGATCTCAGCAATTATTTTGGTGAGTGCAAAATAAAGAATAAAGCTGATGACAGAAGCCATGAAAATAAAACACAAAGTGTTAAGAAATCTTTCCAATAATGCACACACACTTTTACACAAAGATGTGCTGCAAGCCGTGTCTCACGCCAGGGGCTGCCTCTTTTAAGGAAGTCAGTGATATACTGAGGGCTCCAAATTCTTCCAAAGACGACTTTACTTCTGTTTCAGAAGAGCCTTTGAAATGAGATAGGCCTTGTTTACTTAATCCAGAAAACTACACTACATATTTGTAGCCCCAGAGCTGAGATGTACCAACAGACCTGCTGAGCCCCTACCTTTAACTTGGGGAGTCGTTTAATGGTCTTCAGAGGACGCAGCACCCTCAGCACACGGAGGGACTTTATCGTACTGATGTCTTTGCCCTTGCTGCTCCCCCTAGAGTTCAACCAAAGAACAACAGAGAATTAGAGAGCAGAGTGGAAGAATTAAGATATGGAACAATCTTAAAGGACTCTTACCGCACCCTGTTATTATCAAGTGTTTTTAAAAAGGGAGTGAGGTGAGCTAAGGGGTATGTCCTCAAAGCTAAATTTATCTTAAAGGGGTAATATGTAGTTTTCAGCAGCCACTAGCAGTGCGGTTTTAAGATTGCAACCAGGTGTGAGCTCGTACGCGTGCTGGCTTGAACTCATGTGCAAGCATAATCCAAAACACAACAGCTTTCTTACAGAGATCCCTCGATAGATGCGGAAACAACGGTATGTCGGCTGAATATTATAAATTAGATTGTTGTCACACTTTAAAGCAGTTAATAGTGTTGTAGTCAAGACCGCCCAAACCGAGACCAAGTCAGACCAAGACCAGAGTTTATCGAGACCGAGACAAGACCAAGACTTTTAGGGGCTGAGAGCAGTCGAGACCAAGACCGAGGGAGGGCGAGACTGAGTCAAGACCAAGACCAGTTTCCTGCATTGCATGGCACGCAATAAAATGTGGAAGAGATCATAGGTAGTTCTCAAATTGACCTGAAAGATCCACATTCCCATTAAAACACCTACATTCAAACACTAAGAGCTGAAATCAAGACTAAGACCGGTCTGGAGTACTACAGCACTAGCAGTTACACCACAGTAATTAACTTTACTGTAGTGGATGGGTCTTCTATTGTGTTGTTTTTCTGTGAAGTTGTGTTACAGGATCATGTTAGTTACAGCGACTGAGACGGTGGGGAAGCTGTGTACCTGAGTATCGGAAAAACCACAAAAAAATCTAAATTGAACGTTATAAATCAAACAGAGGTACATCTGTGCTAAAGTAGCTAGCTGCTCCTGCCTTGCATCAAGGCTACTATAACCATCCTTTCTTGAAGGCTAAAATAAACCCTTTAACATAATAACGGTGGTACACAAATACAGTTAATTTACTCCATTATCAGTGTTTCTGCATACATTTGGGTTTGTACCCAGTACTGACCTGGTGCCTTCACATTAAAAGCAGAATAGTGGCTGTTCCAAGCAACAGAGAAAACTGGTGTGTGCTTCATTTCTAAGTGAGGTTAGAGCCCACTGACATTAAGGCAGTAAACATTTGATCTATTAATAAGTGATTTCATTGAAAAACTACATATAGCCCCTTTAAACATAACTGCCATAATGGCAATCTAAGTGAAAGCAACACATGATTTGACACTTGCAGTACACTGCATCAGTGTGGACTATCAAAGCTCTTATAGTCTCTTCTTCTGCAAAAGAAAGACACTTTTAAGTGCACGTCAAACATGAAACCAGTGGGAGGGAAAGCAATCAGTTGCCTGACCGTTTGGTTTCATGGACATCAAGAGCACCAACATCATTTATTATGATCTTCACAATTATACAATAGACATTCACTCATTCCATATAGACAGGCATCTCCCGGCAGAGTGCCCAGCCAAACCTCTTTCTTTCTTTTTCAGTGACGCGCTGTTCGGTTTTTCGGAGGAAATGGGAGATTTTAGATGTGGAAACATGAAGTGTGAACTTTAAGTATTACATGGCTGGGATTATGTTGATATAATCCAGATTTTTGAAACACTAAATGAACAGATTCTGATATGTTTCACATAGCTTCCTTTCACTTGAATTCAGATTTCACAAAATGTGTTTGTATTTTTCTTCGATCAGGACTGCAACCTGAATCGAAAGACACAAGTACAGGAAGGCTATGCAAGACTCTGGGGACATGTGATGTTGTTTGCAGTACACAACATCCCGTCATAACACAAACAAACATGTTGCAACACTAGCATCAAACGAGCCATGAGGGCGACCGGAGGAAACGCTTTAGGTTGTGTGTTTTAATGCGCTTGTTCCTCCACCGAAGCCCATAACTGAACATTCTGTTCTTGATTTGTACGCCCATAAACCAGTATCAGTGAGGAAAAATTGGGGTGTCAAGGGAGTAAATAGCCGAGTTGATCTTTACTGTAAGTGGATGGGCCATTTTCAAAAACACAAGGCAGGAAGCGCCTGGATGCCTGCCAAGCCTGAGCAGAAGAGAGGTCGTCCATCAAGGCTCGCTCTTTAACTATGAACTCAGTTCCCGTGGCAGAAAACGTAAGACAATTCAATTCAAGGCTGATTGATTGAGTCTGAGCCTTGGAAGTTCTACGTGTATGCGTGCGGTGGTTTGTGTGTGTGTGTGTGTGTGTGCGCGCGCGTGAGTGAGACTCAATCGATAATCAATAGGCCTTCCTCCTTTGAAGTTGAGTAAGACTGAGGTCTCTCTATCAGAGCAGCTTGAGAGTATTAGAGTAAAGCCTAGTAAGGCCATAGGTGTTAGGAATTAAAAACATCCCTATGCACACACATGCGCACACACACACACACACACACACACACACACACACACACACACACACACACACACACACACACACACACTAGCATAATGATAAGGGCAACGGCTCTTTGAGTCTCACAATGTATGTATGTATGAGCATGTATTGTACACTGTTTAAGCATTCTGTCACGCCTACTAAACACGTTTGACTGAAATGGGCTGTTCCTTAAATGGCAAACTAAGGTGACTCTCCACTCAAAATCTACGTTTTGATTATCAAAGGACTGTGGAACTGAGATGCGTCTGTAAAAGGCTTCAGTAGTTTTGTCTTTCATTGAGCACAGCAGCTGCTGAAAACTTGGATTCACGTCTACAACTGATGCCAACAGTGAAAAAAGTACACAGAGACCTGCCGGATGTAGCCAAAGAGCAAATTTGATTGACAATAATTGCATGGGCAAGTTAATATTAAGTAATAATAATAGAATTATTTGGCATCTGATAACCCTTCACATATAACTCTAACAAACTTTCTGGATTGTATTTCATCTTACTGGTACATGAAGAATTGGGATTGGGATTAGCATAGTAGCCTTATTTTGTTGAAAATAAGAGAATGTACTGAGCATAATGGACGGCGGCAAAGTTATTTGAAACCCTTTGAACCATATAAATTCAAACTGACCCTAACCTGTGTGAAGGATAAAACAAAAGCACTTTTTACAGCCACCTTTAAAGCCTACATGGCACGCCTGTTAAAGAGACTGTGGGTGAAATATCACAAATTTTCTAAAAAAATGTATGTATCATAGGCATTTTGACTAGTAAATTAATCATTTGCAAAACTGGAATCCCAGTACTTCCAAAAAACCTGTGGGCAACGAATCAAAACCTTTAAATCAAACCTATTGATGAAGTTATTATGGTGTTTGGATGTTTTTTTGGCATGTGAAGAATAGGCAAGTTATGAAATGGCGAGAATGAGTACGAACGATCAGAAGAACAAAGAAAGAAAGAGAGAGAAGCCAATTTGATCCGGTGGTGAAGACCAGGGGACAGAGCGGAGGAGGACAGAGGAAGGACTTTACCGGGTGGTGCTCCTGTGGAGTTTCAACGAAGGTGGGGACAGCGAGAGTCAGACAGCGACAGAAAGAAAGACAGAAGAAGAGGAGGAGGAAGGGAAGGGAGGAGAAGGGAAAACACATAGAAAGACAGACACACACAGAGACACACATTGAAAGAGAAAAACCAACAAAGACAGACACAAGACAAGAGAGAGGGGGGTTTGGTAGAAACAGGAAAAAATACATCCATATGAGAGACAGACAAGGAAGGAAGGACAGCAAGATGGTCATACCTGCTTTTAAAACTCCTCATCCACTAACACACATGTTGTATACACACTCAGATACACGCATCACTCCCTCTCATTCAACCTTCCCCTCCCACACCCACCTATGGTCTCCTTGACAACTGGATGGGATGTCCACATGTGTACTAAATTTGTTATAAGATAAGGTGAGTTCTACATACTGGATTATCGCGTATATTGCACAATTTTCATGAGTTTTGTTTGACTATATAAGATCAAAAGGTTGTTAAACAGCATGAATCACAACCACAATACAACACTGGCCACTTAATTAAATTAACTAAAAAGCTGATAGTTCGGAGATCATTTCCAGATTCGACAATGGTATGTCTTATTCAAAAATGACTAAAATGTTGGAGTAAGTGAATCCAGATGAATAGCGGCATTGCCAGGCTCCACAGATTACTAAATACTTGTGGTTAATGTGAGCCAGAAAGAGGATATTTTGCACATTTTCTGAATGAAAAAAATAACTTTTCCAGACATCCAAACGTCCACATTTTAACTTGATCTATATTGTAAATTGCTTGTTTTTGATTTGGACTGCAGACTTCAAAATGGTTTCCATCAGCATTTTAATTTCTATACCATCAGTATAGCTTTTTATAAGTTATATTAACACAGCTAGCAAATACAGTACATTAATCTGATCAAATTTGCTAATCTGATATGCATGGAAAGTTATGGCTAAAACACCAATTGAATTTCTTAAATAATGACATAATACATAAAACAAACAATAATTCATATAATCTGTAAAAGGATAGGATAAATTATGTAAATCCAACATTACAACATTTAAGGATTTGCCTTTTACTCCATCAGAACTACACTTAACAATCATCTTAAAAAAAACATCCAACAATAATTCACAGGTAACTTGATGACTTGAGATGTATAATTAGGGTACTTCTGTGAATCTAGCCCCTGACCAAGACTCTGGATGTGCAAACCTTCCTTCCCTCCTGGCTTTCTTCTGCTGTGCTACTAGTTCTATGAAGAATTACCTTCATGGTTGGAAGAGGAAACTCGATTGCTGCATCCATTTACACCGATTCTTATCTTATCACACCATAATGATCAATTAGGCCAGGCCTACAGCACAAATTGCCCCCATTAGATCTGCAATCATCTAGTGGGATTTTATCAAAGCTCTTTTGCATGCACATCAGCAAAGGGGAAGAAAAATGTCGGTTCCAGGTTTTCTTGACATGTTAGAGCACATAGGCATACACTCAGGATATCCATCATGAGTACAGACTCAAGAAACCAGGATTTGTGTGTATTCTCCCATACACGCACACCATCAATAGAATGACAAGGCATTCTCACAGAGTACTGCGACTGCATGCAGTTCTCAGTCATTTTTCATTCATCATTTCTTTGGAGGATGAAGGGTGCCAGAAGCGCGATTGTTGTGTTTATAACCCATAAAAATATGAAGCCATTGCACTCTGACCATGCTAAAAATCCTCTCTGTACAATGGCTCTCTGATGTACCTGCTTTGAAACAACGTCATGCGTCAAAGTGAAATTTTATAGGTGTGTGTGAAGCCTTTGCCCCTTAAGCAAAACTGTACTATATCTCAGCCCTGGAGCAGATGGTGGGAATGATGAGGCAAAGGAGGAGAATTGGTGGAGAGGAAAAAAAGGTGGAGAGAAGAGGCGAAGGTGAGAGGGCCAATGGTGGGAGAGCATCCTAAAAAGGTAACGGAAAGGGAGATTAGGGAAGTGAGAGGCCATGAGAGGGGAGAGGAGAGGACAAGGAAAGGGGACCAGCGAAGGAGCGGAGCAGGGAGTCATGCTGTGGAGGGTGCAGCAGTGGAGCGATTTTCATCTTGTTTTGTTGTTTTTGTGCAGTTATTGCTTGGCTTGTTAGCCAAAGAGATATTCATCTTTGATTGAACAATTTCACTTTTTGCTACATTTTAACGTTCACTATCTGTCCACCATTATTATTTCTGGGAACCTGTGCCCGATGCCGCTTTGATACTTTCAATCTGTAATTTGACTGAGAAAAATCATGGTAAAAATATTTTTTAATGTTTGTACTGGATGATAACTTTTACTTGTTTGCAGTTATTGGTTCTGATGCTATTGGTAGCTCTGAAACTATATGTACAGTAAAAGTGACAGGTCACCCCTCTTGAACTTGAAATGTTTAACCAAAGTATTATATCACTTTAAATTCAGAACACCTGTCTCCTGAAAGCTGTGTGTTAAAAAGCTTGTATGTGCACCTTTCCCATCCTGCTTGCTGCTTGATTTACTTTTGCTGCTGTTGGTTTTCTTTGAACACTGTTCACTCTGGATTCAGACTGCAAGCAACACACATGGCTTTGATATTGTCCAGTAGCTGATATGTATTTGCTTATTCTTATGTAGGAGTCAGACATATACAAGTGGTTGTGCATGATATTGTTGGACATGTTGACAGCCTTTTTGATTATCAAACAGACACATAAACCATAATTAACAGTGGATAAGATTTCCAGTTGCTGGCAGTGTGAACGTATAGTGACAATGGCATTCAGAACAGGAAAAAAAAACTTATATTTGCTATTAAAAACAGAGGTATTGTGTGTTCAGAGCGAGTGCTAAGTGAAGTCATTAACACTACTAGCTGTGGAGTGGTGTGAGATGTCTGCCTCCGTTCTTTTTATATGAGATGTAGGCGAAATGTTTTATAATGCATTGGGATAAGAGAGGGAAAATCTCTTCCAGAACATACAGATATGCAATAGATGTATGTATGTGTGTATATATACACACACATCTTTTGTAGAAACAAATGGGCTTGTCTTAGTGCCAAAGACATGGTAGAGAAATCATAAAGTACTGACAGATGGACTAACTAACATTATTGGTTTTCGTCTTTTCATGGAATTTCTTCACAGGCAGAAAAATGTTAAATAATATCAAAACAATTTGGGTTTCTTGACCTCTGTCCATGCCACCTCAAACAAATCAGCATGTACTTTATTATTGTCACATGTATTTCCATAGACATTTTTTGCAATGGCATCTTTGCTTTGCAGTCATTCTGAACACACACAGAAGACATTAGCTTTAAGATTCACAGAACATATTTAACTGGAATACATTCTTTGCCTGTGACTGACCTAGAACATCATTAACATAGTTCTAAGTAATGCAGTCTACTGCATCGCAGGTTGTGTTCAGGTTCATGCAGTCACCAAGGCAATCATGCACCAGGCATCCACAGAGCTGAGGAGGATGCACACACAAGCTTCTTTCTCTCTCACTTAATCTTGTGTTTTTTTTTCTCACACAGACACATTCAGTCCCTCCAGTTTCATGTATCATACATATTTAATTCATATGTATTTATCTATACACTATCTTGGCATAATAACAAATCATTCCACCCACCACACCCTGCCCCAGCATGCACCTTCCCGCCCACATTCAGTCTGACTTCCCCAGGTCGTGCAGAGGAAGGAGAGTTAAATACCTGAGCCGCCGGGTACGTTAACATGGTCAGAACAACAGAAGAGTATGTGTGTTTGTGTTTGAGTGTGTGTGGGTATAAGAGAGAGAGGGGAACGAGGCGATGAGCCCAGGTGGTGTTCCTCCCTGTTGCGAACAGATAGCCTGGGCACTTAAAGGGTTAAAGGTGTCTGGGGCGCCCTCACCCCCACGGACTGACCAATAGGGACCTCCAGCCTGGAGGACGGGGGAGGATGAAGAGGTGGGGGTATGGTTGGGTTGAAGGCAGGATGTTGGCTTTAATGCTTTTTGGAGAGGTGGGTTGAATGGTGTGTGAGGTGGAGTTTGCAGGGCAGAAGGGTAAATTACGGATTGTGGGAGCTATATTCAGACACGGGTGGAGGCTGGGGTTGGGTAGGGATAATGACAAGCTAGGAAGCAATGGGTAGCACTTATTCACAACATACAGCGCAACCCCCCCCCCTCCCCCTGCTTGTCCAGACATAATTTGACATATTTTGCAAGATTAGCAAATTTGCACTCTTTTATTTATTGAATTTAAATCAAAACCTTTAAAAACAAAGAAATAATGGGCTTGTCCTTGCTCAGGAGAAACTGGACTGACCGTGAGATATGAATTTTTGGACAGCTTTGAGTTGGAGCATGATAACAAAAATGTAGCCAAAATAGAGAAGCATCTGATATTTGACACAAATAAAACTTCCCATTCCGTTTGCTGAAACATAGGCGTGGTTTGGAGAGGTTAACAGAGAGCCCTGAAAATGAGATATTACCTTGTTCTCTCTTTGCTGTATCTTAAAAATAAGAGAGTGTAAGTGGGTGTAAGTGGGATGAAGTGAGGAAATCGGATAAATGTAGGTTAATGATAGTTGGAGAGTTGTTATGAAAGAGGGGGTTGAAAGGTATCTGGAAGGAGGCGAAGGCAGGAACCAAAGCTGTGGAGGACCTGGTGGGAGTGTTGGTGAGCAAATGTTTGAGGGATCAGGGCTTTAGATACAAGAAAAGAGGAAGGGATGACTCACGGCCTGGTTGGTGGAAATATCAGAGCAGCGTGAATTAGCAAAGGGTAGGGAACAGGAGCAAGGAAGATTGGGAAAAGAAAATGGTGAGAAGGAGCCGGTGGTACTTTATATTGTATTAGTCAGACAGTAAAGGAGATGATGTTTGGGATAGTTTTGGAGGTGAATGTTTCAGGCAAGGTTTGGGATTTGTGGGGGTGAAATGTGGGTGAAGACAGTGTGGCTACACTCTAAAAACTAACTTTATACTTTATGATTCCTCATTTGAAATTACAGAAGAACTATGCAAGAAAGTTAAGACATTTATATAATGGATGTGTTAATTATTTCTCAGGAGTACCGCAGGGTACCCTCTGAGGTTCCCCAAAGATTGCAAAATTTAAGAGGAGCCCTTTTCCTTTTTAGAGTGTAGGCCAGAGGTTGGTGATAATCATCCAGAACATTATGAAAATAATTTACTTAAGGATTACGGGTGGTTGTAAAGATGAAGGTGGCGATGAAACGTAGAGAAAGACCTGCTGATACTATACCATATGTGATGATGACCAATGAGGAAATAGAGATGTAAATNGAGAAAAGGTAGACTGCAGGAGGGAGGGAAATAAAAAGACAATGACAAGACTACAGAAAAAAGTTTGAAAGACAAAGAGAGTACCAAGACAGACAGAAAACAATAAAAGTACAATACTAGAGCAGAGACAGGAAGTGGAAAAGGACCACGAAGAAGAGAGTAGATAGTAGAAATACTAGGAGGGACTGGAGGTGATGATTTCTGAAGTACAGGAGGCTGAGAAAATAGGAGAGAAAGATCAGCATTGCCTGGTGTATCGAACGCACAAGGCTGGGCGACAAGGGTCTTTCTGAGGATGGTGGAATGTGTGTGTGTGTTTGTGTGTGGAGGAGGTGGAGATGATGAAGGGGAGGGCGGAGGGGAGACTTACGTGAAGGCGAAGGCCACCAGAGCACCACTAACCACTATAAAGTCCAGAATGTTCCATAAGTCGCGGAAGTAGGAGCCCTGGTGGAGAAACAAGCCCAGCACCACCATCTGGAAGATATGGCACACAGTCAGTACAACACACACAAATACATACATACATATATACTGTACTAACATACATAAAACACCCATACATTAATTTAAACAAAACACTCATACACAAGGCAGTGCATTTAGTAGGGCACAGACACACAGATAAACAATACACAAAAAACCCTCACAGGCAAACAACTACAAACATAAATATTAAGACAGAGATATTTGCACATAAAAGAAACACATAAGCAAAAAACACAATTATGCAAAACAAAGTTGCTTTTTAAAAAGTAGTTAATATACACACTCTGTCTCTCACACACAGTGATACTTTGTTACCTTGATCAACATTTCAAATGTGAAGACGCCTGTGAAAACGTAGTCAAAATAACGAAGCACCTGCAGAGCAACACAACACCATGAGATATAATTATCATATTAGGAGGATAGTGAGAGAGAGAAGCAGAATGATGAATCAGTGAGAAAAAAAGAAGAAACAGAACCAGAGAGATCAGCAACAAGAGAGAAAGAGACAAACAACCAGACCCTAATCCTAATTCTAATCTTAATCCTGCTTTCATTTTCTATTTTCAAACTGCCATTTCACAATATCTATTTCATAACAACCGTTACTAAATAACTCTCTTGTGCTCAAGTGACACTACCCATGTATCTCGACTTATTCTTGAAAAGTACACATTTGCTATAACAGAAGTGTTTCCAGTTTGCTTGGAAAAAGCAGAGGAACTACTAATCATTGACACGAGCAGTTACAGCCACCACAGACAAAAGGGTTTACTCCATTAAACATGTCAAGCTAAAAAAGACAGTAAGTGGATTTTGAGTGGAATTATGGAGAGAATTTAAATCCCTGTGCTCTGCTGATGCAGGGCCTGTTGTAGTTTGACTGAAACTGGACATCAATAGAAAGCATCCTGCACTCAGTTGTTATATGTATATCTCTTCTTGTGAAGTTTGCTCAGAGCTCAACCCAAAAAAGCTGGTTTTCATATATTATCCAGCATTAAGCAGAAGACCTGCCAAATGATGCCATCTGTGATGCTATTTAAAAAAAACTGTGAAAATTACTAAGAGACATGTTCTGTTAAAAATATGTATAAAAATATATAAGAATTGCCTATATAAGTGGTGCTGTAATACATACAACTTTTTACATAACCTGTACAATTGGCATATAAAGATGCATAAAGATGATTTCTTAAACATTTTCAAATATGCTCGTGCACAATTACACCAGAATCCTGCCCAGCCCTGGTGCAAGATAAAACAAATATCATCATCACCATCATTAACCACATCACTAACATGATTCTAACCTAAACTAACCTAATTTTACTAAGACCCTAGACTAACCTCTGTACAGTTAAAAATTGTATCCTCACTTTGGAGGATTTGGCTTATATTTATATCCCTGGGAGATATTTCATTTAAAAAAAGGACATAGACCCACACAATCACAGGTGGACAGAAAGACACACAGAGCAATGTCTCACATTGTTTTGAAGTGAGTCAGGCGAGACAGGGTCCTCTGCAGCAAGGGCGATACTGCTCATAGCGATGACAGACAGGATGCTGAACTCAAAATACTTCAGAGTCAGGATGTAGTGACAGCACTTCCGAAATCTGGCGCAAACACACAGACACATACACATGTTGACACAAAAAAGCACACAAAACAAAATGTTTAAATATTTTTTGGCCCAGAGAGGATCATTTTCATATTCAATCTTCAATAAGGACATAGTACAATGTTTTACAACAGTGTTTGACCAAAGTTTTACACACACACACACACACACACATAAATACTTACGGGTTGGTGGTGGACATAATGAAGCAGGAGCTGTAGGGAGGCATGGGTTTGGGGCCGTCTTCATCTCCTCCCTCATCCTCCTCCTCCTTCTTCTCCTCACTCTTCTTCTGATCGGTGTTAGCATTCTTGTTCACTGAACAAAACAAAGAGAGAAAACACACGAAGAGGAAGGGGCAGACAGACAGAAAGAGGTCATCTTCACCAGATCAAGAGAGTGAATGCATAAAACACATCCGCCAGAACTGTTTCAAGAATAGAACTGAATGAGACTGCTTTACTGGCAAACACTTAAAACATAAAACCAATGTTTTTAAAAGGGCCATGCCACCGATTTCACATGCCAAGGTTAATTTACTCTTTATGGGGAGTACCGTGTCTGCTGTGGCCCCAAGAGTAGCTTTGTCAATTGCATTTGAAAATTGCTCAAGTGTCACTACACATGTATCTCGGCTTGTTCTTCAAAACTACGCATTTTTAAATGGAAAACCTTTGGGCATAGAAATAGGGTATAGAAATGGTAGGATCCAGTGTTTTTGTATCGTGAATGATACTAAAGGTCGGGATATACTGGACTCTTCTGCTTCAAAATCTTTCTGCCTGTTGAAGTGTCCTCCAACTTTTATGGAAATGCAAAACTTAATTGCTTAAGTATTTTTTTAAGATGAACGAGTTGTCAAATACGACAGAGAGCATTAATCGAGACAACTGTGCTCAACTTTAAAGCCTGCAGTACAATTTGTGCTATAGATTACCATTTAATATTTTTGGTGATTTATTTCATTAATAAAAGTGGGTTTTTACCACAGGCTTATATAAAGAACTTGGCGTAGTCACTGTGATGTCACCCATTGGTTTGTGGACTGCCGTTTTGAAGCCTCAAGTCTGGCAGTTTAGCTGCTGCCAAGTTGATTTTTGCACCCAGGCACGGAACTTGACAATATTTGGCCAAGGTGGTCATTCTAACCTGACTGAGGCCGCCGTGGTAGCGAACTGTCATTCACAAGGTAGTCCTCCCCTAAAGCATCCCCTGCTTTATGGTCTATTTTCTTCTAATTTGGACTGTTGTTTACTAAATGAACATCATGCTGTGTTTAAGAAGACATGAAACTAAAGAGTGAGACCATAACCTTATTATGAGAATGTTTACTGAGGTAATACATCAGGTCAGAATAGGCTCTTTTTACCATTATTTCTAATAGAGTTGGACTTTTATTTGCAACCAGAAGAGTCGCCCCCTATTGGCCGCTAGAAAGACTGCAGGTTTTAGGTACTTCCACATAGGCTTCAACCCTACCAGTAGAGGTTGCCGCTTGGTATTTACCAAAATAATACATCTACATCTACTATATGTTAATGTCTAAATACCTATTGTCTAAATGTTGGAACCTGTATCAAAAAGCTGTACTGGAAACAAATTCCACCAG
>JAPMOB010248726.1:0-13419 GCA_029875015.1 Lepomis gibbosus
GACCCTGTAAACACAGGCCTGATCTGGAATCAACCCTCTCTGTTAGGTTCATGGTTACGTTTGAAAATGATAACCATCTAAGGGTAAAAAAAGACCTCCAAGAAAGAAAATCTAATAAACTGTCTTAGTTCTTGTTTACAACATTTCATGGAAAGCTTAAGCTTTTCAGGCAGAGAAACAGAAACAGAAGTTAACGATGGAAAAGCAGCTAGCACATTCCTAGCAGTCTGAGAGCAGAAGACATGCTGACCTAAATAATCACACCACTCAAATAGTTCAAGGTCTACAGGACACTACGACAGCAGATGTTAGTATTTATTTCTCTCACAAGGTCTGAGAAATGGGTCAGAATACAGTCCTCTGTAGAAATAAAAAGGCCCGCTACAAATAATATTAAGTTTCCTCTGAAGGAAGATTCAAAATAAAGTACAGATTAAATGTGTTAGTTCTGAGGACTTGCTAGTTCTTTCCCACGCAGTCTTAAAGTCAAAACATCAAAGGCTAAACCTGGGTGATGAAACATAAATTAGTGTTCACAAAGCCCCAGAAGGTGCCCCAGGCTTTTCTTGTAAATAAATGTGGGATTTGATTCAGCGTTACCTACTCTATGTGCTTCTTTCTGTAGTTTCACATTGTCCAGTTTGTAGTTTTAGTTGGCTGACTGATCTGATGTGGTGAGCACTAACGTGTAAACTAAGCAAGACACGACTGCTAAGGTCAGCGTCAACTCAACTGTCAAACTAATCCTCAAAGCAAGAGAACAATGGTATTATTTGTGCAAATCTTCCAATAGCAGACATTATAATGTATATTAATCACTGGGGATTTTCAGTAGAAGTCATAAAAATCTCCAGAGTCAGAGTCAGTAAACAATAAACCATTTATTCTGCCCTCATGTGCTTTAGAAAATATCTCAGTATGATCCACAACCAATTCAGTTTGCTATCCAATAAAGGCAGCTGAGTGATTTAAACACAAATGTCAACCTGACAAATGACAGAATGAGCATGCCAGTAAAACTTCGATATAAATGAGATTCCCAGTTACTGTATGTTAAACTGCTGCAAGTTTCCGTCCACTCAGGCTCACTTTTTCACTGTTTACTGGCCTCTTTCCATTATATTTTGTCATTACATTTAAATACAAAACAATATTCCTGAGCAGGAGTAATATTTCTCATTAAAAATATAGATTTTTTAATTAATAAAAGGAAAGCCATAAAACATGTCAGTTAGTTTAATGCAAGCTCTCTATAATCCATCCACAGCTATGGTGTCTCATCAACAAAAGCTGTAATGACCTACTTATTAAAGCAACGGCTCAACTGAAAGTCTTAGTTCACCTGCGTCATAGTCGTCATCCAAAATGGCTTTCTGCTGGAGCCTCTGCAGTTTCAACATCATGGACTCAATCTGAGAAAGGGCAACATATTAGACACAAGACAGAACAGGTTACCGAACAGTCCAGAGGGCAACGCTCTTTAAACAGCATTGCCCAAAAAAAGATAAGTGTGGGTGCAACGACCGTCATTTCGAAGTGACACCGGGTCAGCAAATTGAGGACTGGGTATGAAGTTGAAAACCTCATCATCATTACAAAGTTTTGCTACTCTGTATACACTGTCTCATCAATCGGCCTAACTAAATGTTATTTTTTCTTTACCTTCTCAACATTTGTCAGTCACAGACAATTTAAGGGATTTCACCTTTTTAGATTAGCATGTATACTCCTATGCATCAAGGAATTGTTTTTGTGCCTTTGTTATATAAATATGAAACATTTCTGTTGCATAAAACTATATTTATTTTTTTGGGACATTTCCCCAATTTTTTTCTTGTGAAAAACTGGGTACTTTTACCTCTTCTGGTAAAACTTTACAAATATTCATATTAACCAACCTGAAACTCACTATCTCCAATGTAAATATGTAACTTTTGACACAGGCTTGTAAGGACTTACATATTGAAGCATACAGTACAGCAAAGAGCTGCAGACAGATAGCAGATAGAACTACAAGTGTTGATCTTTTAGATGTTCAGTAAGCTGTTTGCCCTCAGAAAAAGCATGCACACTGTTTTCCTACTTTGCAAGAGAGAGTTAGATTAAATGCTTAATTAGCACTCGTGTGTACACTAAATATGAAGCTAGGGCCAGCAGCTGGTTAGCTTAGCTTAGCACAGAGACTGGACACAGGGTCAAACTATGAATAGTCTGGCAGATTTTAAGATCCAGGCTAGCTGTTTCTGTGTTTCTTTGTGCTAAGCAAAGCTAATCGGCTGCTGCCTGTAGCTTCATATTCACTGTGCAGACATGAGTGCTATTGATCTTCTCATCTAACTCTTGGCAGTGAAGCAAACAAGTGTTGGACGCCAAAATGTCATACTGTTTCTATAAAAATTACAGCTTTGGTCTCAGTCTTGTCTCTGAACCTGTTCTTGGAATTGACTGAACTAAATTCAATAAAGGTGATTGTGACTAATATAGCCCTGCATCTCATCCTCCCATTAGGAGCCAGCTATGCCCACCTTAGTGTAAGTTCGGTTGTTTTGGAGGCAGTCTTGCAGCACGCTCTCGTACTTCTTCACCAGGTTGTCCCAGCCTTGGTCGGAGGCAGGCGTGGCGCTCTCGTAGCCAGATGTGACAGAAGAGGCAGAGGCAGTGTCTGAGTCCACAGAAAGTGAGGAGGTGACCTCTATGTCCAGAGATCGGGAGTCACAGTCAGGCAGGTCGGACATAACCTCTCTGCCACCCCACAGACATTCCCGCCAAAACCTCCCACCTAGTGACAGCTCCTCTCTCTCTGCCTGGCTGACTGGGGTAGAAGTAGGCAGTGACTGGACAGGAGTTGACTCCTTTGAGACATTGTGTTCAATGGATAAAGTCACTGGTTTTGTTTTAGGCAAACTAGGTGCTTTAGTTGACTGAATTAGTGGTTCCTCTTCCCGGGGTGGTGTAGCAGTGATTGTGTCTGTCCTCTGGCTGGACCTGAGGGACTGTTGGATGAAACTGAAGCTGGAGTTAAAGGAGTCCTGTGGTGAGGACTGGAGGGCCGGGCTTGGGCTTAAGATGAGTTCATTCATACCCTGGTGGCTACCATTAATGGGATTGCAGTCCACAGGGTGAAGAGGACAGGTAACAGAGCAGAGAAAACTCTTACTCTTCCAGGAGCTACTTGTGAATTTATCAGGCTGTTGCTGATTCATTAGGGAGACTTTGACAGCAGTTGGTAGACTCATCCTCTGAGCGCTGGTCACCTCTGTGATGTCAGTGTGACGTCCAGAATTTCCATTCCTAATGCGAGTGGTCCTCCCTTCCTCCTCCTCCTCGTCCTCTTGTCCATGAGTAGTGCTCTGCAGTCTGGACTGCTCTCCTCTCATGTACCCTGGTCTTCGGTGGAGCCTCTTGCGACTGGAGCTGCCAGCTGTCCCTGATGCTCTGCCACCTGTCGATGCAGAGATTAACCATTAAGCTGGACAACACGGTCATTAGGGAGATAAAGAGTGAGCTCATAGAACTGGCAGGATTAACTGTGCGATCATGGGGTACATCAGGAAAATGTGAAGCTAACTTTGCCAACTACACAGGAATGTTAAACAACATACTGTTGATACTCGGAATGTGATATAACTAAAATGACCCTCAGTCAGTCTCAGCCCTCTGCCCTTAAAGCTAGAACCGCTAACTGAATGAAAAACAACTCGGGCAGCTGTGTGACATTTCCCAGAGTTCTGCTCCAGCTGTTGGGAAATACCAAAGCCACACAGTCATTTTGAGTTTGGACACGCCTCTCAGTGGAAGAGTGGAATACAAGAACAGTATTTCCTGAAGTTACACTGGAATTGGTTTCTTTGAGAACACAGCCACGTTAGCCCTAAACGGGTTCTAAAACTGTGGGGGGGGCCATGCTGGAGGCGTACAGGCATTGCAGGGGTTGAATGCAAGTCAAGCTGAATGAATCTGATTTATTTTGGAGCAAAAATAAAACGGTTCTGATGCCACCAAGGTTGTTAAGATTTAACACAAGATAAGAAAAGATAAGACAAATGACCAGCTCTAATTTTGCGAGGTTGCTACAGCTCGTTCTATGCAGGTTTTTGCCACTTGGGGCAGGGGAACAAGCATTTAACACACTGACACACTGACACACTGACATCGTAATGTATCAAGTTGAAATGGCTAATATGTTAGCAAACAGTTGTCTACACAGCCAGCAGATACAGAGCGACATTAGCACTCATTTAAAGTTGTGTTTGTGTCCACCTGATGATGTACGTCCACTATTCATCTCTTTTAGCTCTGGTCTCATTTCCACCTACTCTTGAAGGAACCATCTGGCTCTTCAGCTGCTAAATGCTTCAATGCATTCAACAGCTAGCTGCTAAATTTGTCTGTTGTTTAATGATGAGCAGGTAGCATACAGGGGGTTTGCTGCCTGAGGGGAACTATACAGAGGTTAGTGATAGTTCTCTATGACTATTCACGATTCCTTTCACATATTTAGATGTTGTTATTGGATTCATTGTCAATTCATTTGATACATAGTATTGATTAGTGCAGCTTTATTCAATACAAGATGGACAGATTTGTGAAGGGGAGGGAAGCCTAATGAAACAGTAATCAAACAGTTAAGTCTTACTCACAAGGCAGAAACTCACGCAAAGGTGTGAAAAAAAACATGCAGGTCATGTTCTTAATGATAGTTCTAATTTCTCTAATATTGATACTGGATTAATAAGATTTAATAGGTTTATGTGGGGGTGGGGGGATAGAAATAATCTCAGAAGCACTAAAGACAGACATCACCGACTCAAACAACAAGAAGTGTAAACAGTATTTGGTCTGAAAGTGGAGCAAAATGATAAAGACGGGTTTGTTTTCAGAGCTGGACACCTGCTGCAGCTTCATGTGATTAATACTTATAATGTGTAGGATTCAGACAGCGAGACAAGCATAAATACTGGGAATCAACGGCCCCTTTGTGTACAGCTGCGCTGCTCTCTCCTTCACTTCTGGCTCTCAGTTTTCTCTTCCCACTCTCTCTCTCTCTCTCTCTCTCACACGCACACACACAAACACACGCACACACAAGACAGACATGCACACACTGACAAACTTTTGTACTGAAAACAGTGAGAGCATTCATACTACTGTTATAAATCCTTGTTAAACTTCTTTTTAAAAACACAAGCAGTTTTAGACTATCATTAGTACAATCGAATAATTCTGCAAAGGAGTAAAGATATTATATTACTATTAATTTTATTATCTGTTAAAATCTGTGATTTTTTTTCCTACAATGGGAGCACAGCCAGACAAATTCTGTGTCTGTAGCTATATGTCAAAATAGGAATGCAGGGCATCGAACAAAGCATGACCACTACAAAGCCACCACAGCTCCCTGCTCAACCCCCCATGACCTCCAGTTATGTCACTCCTCAGCCATCCCATGTGACTGGAGAGGAAGAGACACAAAAATACACCACTTAAGGGAGAGTTGGGTTGTTAGACTGATGGGAAGGCAGGATGTGAAGTGACAGTTACATAGGGCTGTTGCCTTTGTACCCAGGTGGTGTACATGTATGTGTAGAGCAAAGGACGGTCTTCAGTAAGAGTCTTCTGTCCACTGGGATCGCCGCACTAAAGATCAGGTTACATACAGCTCCATTAGTCTTTGCAGTCGTGGCCACTGTTCCATAACCAATTTAAGAAACCCAACACTCCCAGTAGGCACCAAATACAACCGCACACCATCCACCTTCTGGTGTGGTCTAGATATAATATAATGCCCACTCCAGAGAGGCAAAGAGCATAGGAGTTGAAAGGAAAAAGACTTGTTGAAAGAAAGTGTTACTGTATCCTCTCATGCTTCGATTACACAAAGACGGCTCTTCTCAGTAAAGGGGAAGGAAATGCCTCAAGGCTCATTGTGCATGGCTGCGTTTGTTGGGGGACATCAACATTTCGGTTGAAGCCCTTTAGAGGTATGCCATTTGCTGCTTCCTGCCAGGCTTTTTGTGTTAAAATTGTTTGCCAGGAATTCCGACAGAAACAGCAAATAAGCAAAAGGAGACCTAAAGTGGTTCAACACTGAGGCCCAAATGATCCCCACTGCAACAATAGCAGCTGTCTCATTGCAACTTGTTGCTATTCTGCACAAAGTCTGAGAAACGAAGCATCTCAACCAGAAGAGGCAAGATTATTTACCTTTGCCGATTAAAGAGGCCCTCCTCAGAGCCCTTGGGTTAAACACTGCATCCCATTGGTTGCTGAAAGAGCTTCGGCCAAAGAGCAGAGGAATGCAGAGGATCTCATAAAAACACAAATGTTAGAGGGACGAGCTCGGCACCCTCAGACACACACACACACACACACCAGCAGATCTGCATGTCAGCAGCCTCCTGAGAAGCAGCACTGCTCGGCAGCTGTGCAACTCCTCACCACTTGTGACTGACCATAGCAACAGAAATAGGGAAGTGAAAGCCAGTGATAAGTGTTGAAAAGTTTTTTTTTCCTTTAGGCCACAACTATGACTGGCAGAAGTGAATCTATCTATCTGGAAAAGGCTAAAATCGTTAAAAGAAAACTAAAGCATATTGTATGATAATCCAGAATTGAAACTTGGCCCTGGTGAGACCTTTAAGATCCAGCAGTGACATTTTGATATAGATGTCCATTATACTGAATAGGCAGTTGTCACTTGAGATGGCCTTCTCACTACTGTCCCGGTCCGTCCTATAACTTATGAGTTTTGATAATTTACTATATGGATTCATTAGAGTCATTTAAAATGTCAACAATATGTTACAGTTTTTAATAATGTGAGGAGTTAAGTAGGGCTGCAACTAAACATTATTTTCATTGTTGATTAATCGGTTGATTACTTTGTCTGGTCTGGTCTATAAAATGTCAGTTTTAATGTTGATGAGTGTTTCCCAAAGCTCAAGACAACTTCCTCAAATGTCTTGTTTCATCCACAAACTAAAAGACATTCAGTTTACTGTCATAGAGGAGGAAAGAAACCAGAAAATAGTCACATTTAAGAAGCTGAAAACAGAGAATTTTTACATTTTTCCTAAAAAAAGTACTCCAATTAATGACTGACTGAATGATAGATTATCAAAATAGTTGGAAATTAATTTAATAGTTGACAACTAATCGATTAATCATTATAGCTCTAGAGTTAAGCTAAAACGACAATATATTTCAGCCTGGTCGTGTCTTTCAGATACTGAATCAGTTGCCACATGTTTACAGTGGGAGTAGGGTAGCCGTGCTTTGTAGCATGGCATATTACTCGTTTGATAAGAAAATTTGTTCCACAGTGCCACATCTCTTACTTTTGAACAACAAAATGTAAAAAATCAAACATGCTAAGGTGGAAACCTGATTATAGAGAGTTTCAGTTTGCCCAGTTTTTGAATGAAAAACAATAAATCCTATCAGAAACAAAACTTCCACAAGTATTCAAATCATGTGCAACTCATCCCCTACAGGTTATCAACACTCATCGTAGTGAGTCTTTGACCTCTATGACCTGAATGATGCAGAGCCAGTTCAGCAGTGAGTGAATGTCAGTGTGTGGAGAACCAGCTGAAACACACAGATCTTCTTCCTTCAACGATAAAAATAATAATACACTGATTATTTAGTGACACTAAACATCACAATGCAAAAATAGCACGTTGACTTGCAAGTATTAAGTCTCCTGAGTTAGACCAGCACTGTTTACAGCAGTGAAGAATGCAACCCACTGCACTCTCTCTGTAAGGACTGCTGCTGTTTGTTTTTCTTTCTTCAGTTTATTCTCATTACCAGTCACTTGCCCCTTACTTTCTTTCTGTCCTAACTGCAATGTGTAGCCTTTATTATTTTAAAGTAATGTAATGTTCTCTATGAAAATACAAAACAGCTTTCGTGATCACGATCATGGTCCCTTCTGCAGAAGATTGTTTGGTTAATGTGAGAAACAGCCGTTCATAGTTAAAAGAAGAAAAGATGTAGGCTGTATGTTTACCTTCGGCGCGGTGAAGCTGAGAGTTACTGTGACATTCCAGCCCCATCAGTCCAGCAAACATCTTTACACTAACAGCAAGCTGTTTGTGTCCAGAAGTCAAACGGTGTGAGATCCCGGTACTTTATAGAGTTACATCGACCATGTTTTAGAAGGAGCGGAGCCAGGCAGTGGGACTGATCTCATTTCCGTTGTGGAAAAGTGAACCAGACTGTGTTATTCCCCACCCCGCTTTGAAATAACGTGTGAAACCGGCTTTTTACACGCGCTCCTTTGTCCACATCAAACATTTCCCGACTCAAACAAGCTACTGACGGTGGGACTCCAAATTCTTACATTTCTCCTCTGCGGCAAACAGATGGTTCCAGTTGCGCACGAACCGACGGTCTGGAGAGAAAAGATGGTCTTCATGTCATGTTTCTTGTGGGGGGGAGCATTGGAATTAGGGAAAAAAACATACAATGATGAGCTGTGATGGCAGACGTAGATAATTGAAAAGATAAATCTGTGTCTCATCGATCAATTGATCAGTAATCCGTTAGCTGCGCCCCCGCGTCGCGCGCGTCTTGTTGGAGCAACGCGAGGAGTTCCTACGTGTTCAGGAATTTGACTCCAGACTCCTTCAGCCCGCCTCACAGCCGCAGCAAGCAGCCTATGAATGCTCAACATAACCCGGTTTAATTAACAATCACATAAACTGTATGAAAGTTCAAACGCACACATTTTGAGAGCTATCATGGCCATTATTATTATTATTATTATTATTATTATTATTATTATTATTATTATTATTATTATTATTATTATTACTGTGTTTTAACTACTAGGGCTTTTACATTTAAATCAAATGAAAATTGGCTAAAATGACTTGTAGCTAGGCTGCTTGTTGTAAACTATCCCATTTATGATGTTTCATGTTATTTTGTTTTTCAAAAAAAGAGTTAAAACTAAATATTTCACCACATATTTGGACCGACATGTCACTAAGCATACCATCCAAGTATATTTTGGACATTAGATATATAGGTCAAGTAATTGTTTGTGTGCAAAAATGCATGTTATTTCAGACTGCATGTTATTAGTGTTCCTTTGTTCTTTCAGTGAGGGAATGCATGAGAAGAGACCCCACATAGAGTCTTTTCATCCTCCTTCCCACACATCCAAATGGTCTTTTCATTCAGCTCCCTGGCTGATGGACAAGACTTAGTGATGGAGAGCTCACAACAACAGAGCACAGCCTTTACTTAGGCTACACTATGGAGGGTTAGAGAACTGTGTGGCAGAGAGGATGAACTCCAATGCCATGTACTGAAGAGTCAGATCACCTGTCCAGTATTAAAGATTAGAGGTGGCCTACTTAATGTCAGCTAACTGCATGTCTTGCGAGAAGAGTCTTTCCTCGTGCAAATGACAATTAACACTGGTGGCTCTAACAAATGTTTTAAGTATTTGTTGAATTACTTTTACTTGTCTATACTTACTTTTAATTTGTGCAATTTTCATTCTCTGATGTTCATGAGAGGCACCAAACTGGCATTTTACAATAATTAGCGTGATGAGGAAAATGATGAGGCTTTAATGTCATTTTTACTCTTCTCACATTTACTAAAACATTAAAACATATTTGTAAAGAGTGTTGTGGTTTTTGGGTTTTAGTGGCATTATTTTCCTTTTTAGACTCTTCCTAGCGTGAGTGTAAGTGTCCATCACTCCCTGCATCTGTGTTCTCTTTTAGGTTCTGTTGGTATGCTCCTCTTTCATGTTCTCTTCATGTTTAATCAAACAAAAAAGATACGAACAGCAAGCATTGCAACTAGAAACCTTTTCCACAGCAGATAATTTAGCATGAAAGCGCAGGTGTAATTGCTGACATTAAAAGCAGTTGCTTTCCATTGAGGTGAGCCAGTTCCAGGGTCCTGGTATTGTGCATGCTGGCTCACTGGCATGGCTTAGTGGGACAGTTGATGGAACTGAGCCATGGTTGACCACATTTTGTTTCATCTTTGCTTGTATGACAAGTACAAATGTCTTCGATGGGAAAAAAAACAGTTCTATTGCTGATCAAAGCCACCTGTTCTGGAAATAGAAACAATAAAGAAACAATGTCCAATGATAGCAAGATTTACACTTTTATTCACCTCAGCATATGCCTTTGGTTTGGCCCACTCTGTCACTGTCTGATGCTACAGCTCAGCTTTTATTAACAGACATTTTGACTTCTCATAACAATTGTTCCATTCAGTTTAGGTGTCAAAGACAAAACACCTAAATGTAATGCAGCCCCCCGTTCGTGTTGCTCATGCTTGTATGCTCTAATGAAAAAGTTAAAATACTGGAGTATGCTCTAAGAGAATAGATGTCACCATAGTCGTATTCCTCATCTGTTGTTTTAATAGGTCCATGGTGTTTTAGAGAGAGCATATGCTTTCACCAGTAGATGTCAGGCTTCACATAGATGTAAGTATTGGGGTTCAGTTTCTGCTTTCTTTTAGTTTTAGGAAGATCATAGCAATGTGTTTTTATTTGTGCAAAGCGTCTCCCTTAACTCAGTCCTACTCATTATTTCTGCTTGTACGTAATTTTTATGCATTTGCTGCAACTATCTAAAAACTAAAAAGCTGTTTCTATTGTTTGATACATGTTATAGTACTAATTTTCCACAGCCTGGTATTGCAGATCCCTGTCACTGACGTCTACAACGCAGTAGGTCAACCAGTGTCCTGCGTCTCCCTCAATAAAATTCAGCAACCCATTAACAGACTGACAAACACTACGTTATAATCATAAATCTTGTGTTTCATTAACTTAGATCTTATATCTCTATATCTCTAAAATGTTGTGTTTTCGGTGTGGCAAAGCATTCGCTCTTAGCCCTCAAGACCAGATTCAGGTTGTCCATGTGTAGTGCTGACATTGGCCACAAGGTGGCAGACTTAAATTACATTCAAACCGCACAGTCTGTAAAAAGACCACCAAAAGGAATGACATCACAGATTACCTTATTTGTGGATCAAAACAAAACTTCTCACACGTTTGTACATAAAGCTGAATTAATCAGAGAAAGATTTCATCCTAAAGCTCCAGATGATGTTCTCAGAGGGCGTGAAGCACACAAGCTGCTGTGCAGAATATAGAAACAGAGGCAGTCTTTGTACTGGGTCGGAATAATCAGACTCATAACACTTTCCTAATTAAATTCTCACAAAAAAATTTGTTAAATCAAACACAAAAAAGAACTTCTGTTACCGATTATAGATTATGCAGATATTACTCTGTGGCCATCCCTGAACACATCTGAGCTGTTCCTGCCTCAAATATCCACGAGAATGGTAATAAATCAGCAGGAGGATATCAGGAATCTTTGACAACTTGCTCCTAACCTTACTTTGAATTTGTCACGGCAGTGTGGTGAGGACTGTTGAAGAAAACGATAGAGTGAGAAGACAAGAGGTGCTGTGTGTGTGTGTGTGTGTGTGTGTGTGTGTGTGTATGTGCACGTGCAACAGGCACGTACAATGTACAAAGGTCACATGTTCCTCCTCCACACAGTGTACAGTGAGTGCAGGCAGCCAATGATTCTACCTTTAGATTATCTCTG
Organism: Lepomis gibbosus; assembly: GCA_029875015.1. Lineage (NCBI taxonomy): Eukaryota > Metazoa > Chordata > Actinopteri > Centrarchiformes > Centrarchidae > Lepomis > Lepomis gibbosus. Next base: position 11,610 of record JAPMOB010248726.1, read on the forward strand.
TGTGATAGAGAGAGGGGGAGGGCAGCCAGAGAAAAATAAAATAAACACACACATTATGAAAGCAGCTTAAAGACCGGGAGAGCATGGCATATTTGGCACAGATCTTTTATTCATGCAAAACAAGTGAAGTCATCAGATCTTTATCAAAGGGGAGAAAAACACTGTCTATTGTAAAGCAGTTTTTATAACAACAAAATTAACAAGCATGTCACAAAACATATCAGACATCTGTCAAATCCCATTAAAAATACATACAATCATTCAACTGGTGCAAAACTAATGCAGATAATGACACCATAGAGAACATAAAACAATGTGGCTGAAGCTTGTGCAGGACTCAGACCACTCCTTCCTCGGGGTCGATGAGTGTGGTCCTACTGGAGAACACGTCGGCCAGCATGTGTTTGGGGATTTCTGAGCCGCGGACACGCAGGGCGTAGCAGGCGTCCTCCACCTTGCCCAGGCTCTGTCGCAGCGTGTGCAGCTTCTTGGACACCTCGTAGGGGCCCGTGTTCCCGATGTAGGAGAAACCGTCGTGGATCTGCCGCAGGAACTGGCTCAGCTGGAAGGGTGTGTCTATATCGCCGTTGCCTACGCTGCTGATGCACATCCGCATCAGCTCTCCGGTCAGGTCGGCCACGCCTAGCAAGTAGTCTGAGGGCGTCACCTGGAAGGTCAGGACCTGAGCTCCCGGCTGCAGGGCGTCAGCTGAGCCCTGAGGGGAAAACAGGGCGAGAATCACAAATGAATGTCAACAAAAGACTGAGATTAGGAACACCACTTTTGTGCACAAATATTGTTATCCCAGCAGGATTTACGACAATATATACAAGATGTTATTGTTACGCTGTGTAACTGTGCTTCTGACAGAAGACCCGGGCTGCAAATAAATCCAATTTTTCTCAAGCATGATGATGCTTTTACTGCATAATATTGAGGTTCAAGCAATTTTGCTTGCCTCCACAGGCACCCATCATCTTCCAAAACAACAGGCAGGGTAAATAAAATGACATAATGACACATAATTTTTTATAAATGCAGTACATAGTAATATCCAGTGTTGCCTTTGTGTGCCATTATCACTGCTTTGAAAGGAAATAATGTACAATGAAAATAGAAAACAGGTTTCTTCTTGAAATAGTCAGTTTGGGGAATATGTTTATTAGCTTTTTTGCAGAGTCAGATGAGAAGATCGACACCATTGTCAAGACTGTGCGCTTAATATGATGCTACGGATTTTACCATAGGACAAAGACAGGCTTTATGCTTTGCTAGGGGCCTGCTGGCTCTAGCGTCATATTTATCGTACAGACACAGTTTTATTGGTCAAACTCGAAGTGAATAAGTGTCAGTTCTAATCTCTTTCTTTAAATCTTGTTAAATTTGTCTTAATGCAAACAATGCATGCAGCTTAAGAACAAAGTCTTCTTAAAATTTACCTTAGGATCTGTTCTCATGAACACCAGTCTGGCGTTGATCTCCTCCAGGCTGATGAGGCTGCGATGACGGATATAGTGCAGGAAAGACACAGCCTCCACGTACTCCTGGATCCCTAATGCATGAAATCACATTGAAATGGATCACCACAAGACACTGAGTACAACCATATATTTAACTGCTCCAGCTGTTGAATCTAAATGGGATTAGGGTCTGGTGGGTGCCTTTATTTTCTTCATTTATTAATTTGATTGATTGATTGGTCAACCACATATCAAATGAGCCCAGCACGTAGTGTATGTGTGTGTGTGTGTGTGTGTGTGTGTGTGTGTGTGTGTGTGTGTGTGTGTGTGTGTGTGTGTGTGTGTGTGTG
>JAPMOB010248729.1:0-43004 GCA_029875015.1 Lepomis gibbosus
TACTCTGGACCCACTTGTGTGTTTACAGGTGGACAGAGGTTCCTGCAAATCACTCGGCGCGAGATTTAAGACCACTTCCTTCACTCTGTTCAATCTCACTCCCACAATATTTTCACTCAATTAACTACTCATTTCTCACTTTGTAAATATTTTATTAAAATCAATGTTAAAAAGCTAAAAACAAAGAAAAAGAAAACAGGACAGTAAAAGTTACAGTGCAGTGTAAGTTATCAATAAAGGCAGTGGTAAAAAGAAAAGTCTTCAGTCCTAATTTAAAAGAACTGACAGTTTAAGCAGACCTGCAGTTATTTGGGAGTTTGTTCCAAATATACGGAGCATAATAACTGAACGCTGCTTCTCCGTGTTTAGTTTTGACTCTGGGGACAGAAAGCAGACCGTCTGGGGGGCGCTAAGTAGTGCAGCTTTAACGTCAGCAGGTCATTAACATATTTTAGTATTATAAATTGAGTGGCATAAGATTGAATTTTATATCAAATTAAACTGTAAGAAGGTGTTATTACTCAACATTTCAGAGATTCTTGGAAAAAACTAAAGGACTAATGAATAAAATCAAAGATTTTTCTCCTCAATCAAAAAAGATCACACTATACTTATATTACTGCGTGCAGAGTTTAAATGTGATTACATTTCAAATTATTCTGATGGCACAATTTATATTTGTAGAAAAATAAGACAATTGCATTGTTTGATTCTGGGGGTGCCAGAATCAGAAATGGTTAAGTTCTATGTATAGTTGCTTTAATACGCTAACATACCAATGGAAAAATAATTTTGATGATAGCACTGCCATGCCATTGATGTGTAAAAAAGCTACAGATAGCATCCTAAATACACTTTGTCAAACCACTGCTCTTTCTTTCTCCTCGCTCTCTGTCTGAGTGCTTTAGATATTTCAAATCCATTTATATGTGCATAATCTTTTGTCAAAGTCTCTTCTTTTTTCATTCTGTCCTTCACTCACAAGACCTGTCATCCTGAAATCCACTTATTTCTTGTCAAAGGAAATCAGACAAAACCGACATATGGAAAGTAATCAACACTCACCCACTATGCATCCATTGGCCCTCTCTTCCTTTGTACCATTTTTTTTATTACCCACCCTCATTTTCTCTCCATCTCTCTCTCTGTCTTCTTACTTTGCACCTCTGGGTGCAGGTAATTGCCTGAGCCAGATGTGGAAAACACACATCCTCATATGTGTAGAGACAAATGCACATTCGCCATCATTGTCTTTCTGGGCTAAGTCACATGATAGATATGGAACCTTGCTTAACTTTCACGTGTTTTCACATGCAACTACATGTGTCATTGTATGTGTATTTCCACCCTCCATGTCACTCCATGACGTGAGTGAGATGACACGGAGAGTTGCGCATTTTTCAAGTAAATGTATCAGCCTGAAGTAAGCAATACAAGGGCATGTGTGTGACAAAGGAGATATAGAAAGCAAGAGGAGAGACTCTGCATATTTACAGCAACATGTAGTACAGTGTGGTGAAAAAAAGGACTGCAACTAAAGACAGGGAAGGTAAGAGCTAAGAAGAGAGCAAAAAGGGGTGGTGTGGCAAAGAAGAAGTGCAAGAGAGGAGACAGATCTGCTGCGGTAGACTGCTAATAGTATTGACAGACATATTGGAGCATCTGTGTCTAACTTAACCACCTCTCTGTTTGGGCTGCCTTCAGCTAACGTGTGCAGCATAGAAATTCTTCCCCAGTGCTACCTTAGAGTGGAAACCTCACCTGCACTTTCTGCATTTCTGTCCCCCAGTTTAAGGCTGTACTATTATATTCTAATTCAGCATATCAAGACAGAGAGCAAGAAATAAACAAAAATGATGAATGGCTATGATGATAATCCACCCACCGTGTTGGTGTTAGCGAGGTGAATTTGATACGTCAGGAGGTGCAAATGTGCAATTCCTAAATTAAAAGACTGTTGATTGTTTTTGTGTGTGCATGTAACATCATCTGGCTGATGCTTTTAATGACCAGATCAGCAGTGTAACTGTGACTGTGTTTAATAAATGAAGCACCACGTCTATTTCAGATGCGCACACACAGAGGCCCATGTGTTAATGTGAAGCGACACTGACTTTAATAGCCACTTTAGATGTCTTTATTATTTTAAGGCGCTTCACAAGTTGCCCCTGGCGTGGACGAGTACAGTATGAGACTCTGCTTGAATCACAGCAACAAAAGATGGTGCAAAGTTGTTTATGCCTATCTACCCTCTCCCCTTTGTGCCATTTTCAGGCTGCAGTGTGAGTGCAGATTACAGGAGTTAAAGGGCAATTCAGGTTTATTACCATTTAAAAGTGGTGTGCTAACATGTATTTTGGAAAAAATTGTTACGTTTTAGAAATGGATACACAAAGTGGTACAAAAGTTGCTGGGATATGATATTCCTATTATGACTTACATGATGTAAGTTTAATGAGGTAAATGTCCAAATGACAGATAGATATCTGGTCAAAATACTGTTCATAGCTTGCAAAAAACTGACTGAAAAATGGGAGCATTGTTCAAGATCCAAATCAACGATGAAGAGTACTAAAAAGACTTTATGACAACTGTTAGAAAAGTCTGACTAATGAGAATATAACTCCCAGCTGCATTTTCTTTGTTTATATCATTCTTTTTTTTTTTGCTTTTTTTCTCTTTTCATATACAGTTGTACTGCATGTTAAAGATCGACAACAATAAAAAATTAAAGTGTGGGAAAAAAGTACTGCACTAAAGATTCAGTATTGCACTAACCTGACTAGTATCCCTAAATTTGGTCCTATTTTCAAATATTTTGGTGTCGAAATGAGTAGTTGGTACAAAAAGTTTTGAAATCTGTGCAGTAGATGGCTTCAGCCAGCAGCCGCAGTGGCTGCAGTATATATATATATTTATTTATTTATTTTTTGAATGTATAATTAGAATATATATAAGGGCATGAAGGTCCCCTGTTTCTTGTTTCACTATATGTATGAATTAATCAATAAATAAATGCAATTTCCTTCTTTTATACTGTTTATGATGTCTGCTGTAACCCTATTTTTGTCCTGTAAATTTCTGATGTTACTGTTACTGATGTAAACAATTTAGCTGCTTCCCATGTAACCATATATCAGCATTTACATTGGTGACTACAGTGTCATCATAACCTATAGAAACAATGTGATACCAAAACTGTGAAAATAACCCAAGCCAGAACCAGAATTGTGCTTTATTGTAAAAACATGTGGGACAAACCTAACAATGACAAAAAAAGCTACCCTTACAAGAAAAAGTTGGAATGAAACCTTTCTTATGGTTCCCCAGAAAATGGCTCCTTGTGCGGCTGTATGGAGAACACAATTGTACACATTCATTGTTATTCACTCTGGGTGCCTCCAACTGCAAATTAACACACAAGGAGGACACTACAAACACAAATATTCAGGCAACACATGCACATTCAGATGAAGTATATGGGCAGTCATAAGTGCACATCCATACACGCCTTTATCAGCACTTACACAAATGCACTAGGCCTGAGGCCAATTTTCCATCATTACATTTCCCCACATCCCTGGGGGTTTTGGGTTGTCTGCTCTCTCTTTTTCTCTACACAAGCTAAGACCTTTAAGTCACCTATAACAGGGGCCACCAATCAATGAGAAGTCTATCCACCAAGGAAAAGAGCCACACAAGGAGAGAGAGAACCATTTAAAGCTTGCGATCTTAAGGTGGTGAAATAGTAAACACAGGTAGTCTAACCCAGTTATGACCTTCCATCTAATCAGTATTTTGAATGCGGCTCGTGTTTACCTTTAATGCATGACTAAAAAGCTGCTGATAAAATGATGTTGCTTACTTGAGCAGATTACAGAGGTACATGAACGACCCCTCCCCTCCCCCTCGCAAGGTGTCATTGAGGCAGTAAAGTGCTCCGTGCAAGTCAGTAAAATGTGAAGACACTTCCTTATTCTGATGGTTCTTTAAAAGGAAAAATGGAGGATTTTCATTAGAAAACTCATAAATGGCACAATAAATTCCCGTGTCTAAACTAGAGACAGAGGAAGATTACCTCCATCGCGCCAATAGCAAGTGGAGAGAAATCTCGCAGACACATCCGTACACTTATCAGCTTCAAAATGACACAATGCTGGTACCAGGGGGACTTAAATATTAATTCCCAGCCTGGTGAATATAAAAATAAATCCTTTTGCTAATCATGCCGGGAGATGCTCAACAGCGGTAAAAAGGTTTTGTGTAAATTACTAAAAGATTAGTTCCTTTGCTGGTTTATCTACAGGTCCAAACCGCAGAGGTGCATTCCTTAAGCACCTAAAATTCCTCTTTAACTTCCAGACAGAAATATAAGGTTTTACCTTGTGTGTGTGTGTGTGTGTGTGTGTGTGTGTGTTTGTGCGTGTACTGCAAATGTCCCAGCAGCTCCTTTGAAACCCTGCGATTGTCTCTGGTGAAACAAGATAGTGGTGGCGCTTAGAAGGTGCAAAGCTGTGACAGGATGGTATTACCTGCGCAAGATATCGCGACGCGGGAAGTTTCGGCCAGTTGGACGTTTGTCACATGTGACAAGGAGATGCTGTTTTGCCATGGGATTAGAGCGTATTAGCCAAGATGGGTGCCAGTCAGAACACACCCAGTTGTATTTACTTATATATTTTTAATCTTTGGCAGGAAATAAACATTTAAAGAATTTAAACCTCTCTCTCTGTCACGTAGCTACACCCCACAAACACTGATTACTGGCCCATTTAGTGGACACTTTGCTTTGAACTTGGGAGATGAAAAAAGTAGAGGCTTATTTTGTATCACACACTCAGCAAAAATGTTAAAGCACCTTAGCAGATTACCACCTGCTTAAGGCATCCCTTGGATATGATAATATACTGAGGGCCCATTGAACAATGTGCTTAATAATGAAATAGCCTATTTGCCAGGATGAGACGGTTATAATATCCACATAAAAAACAAGAATCCTATCACCCTCCAGAACTGACCAGCATCAGCTCTGTTCTGGGTGACGAAGGTGTAAAATTCTGCCTTTCACAGAAAGATTTGCTCCCTGTTGCACATAAAAGTTTATGCATAGCTTTTATGCTCGCTACACTTGAGTATATAGTCTTTCTTGTGGAAAAACCTCAGGACTAGCTTCTTGCAGGAGTCAAAGATGATCAATTAAAAGCTTATTGATCTGTTACGGAGGCGGCGGGAGAGATAGAGTCAGGGACGTGGGAATTACTGCGCCACATAAAGTCTTTTCCCAATGCAACCTCCTCAACATTAAACACTCAGAACTAACAGAAGATCCGGTTGCGTCAGCGAGGAGGCTTTAAAGTCGTGCATATGCTTCATGGTGTATGCTGCTGTGCTGACAGGTGATACTTTAGGAAATGCATGGACAAGGTGATGTGGTGATCAATGAAAGGACACGTTGCTTTTCAGACATGGTAGTTCTTGTTTTTCAGTTGAAGATTAGAAAATGGCACCTTATGTATCTGTGTTCTCTGTGAAATCTGAATGTTTTTTCCCCCCTGAGAATTCACCATGAATGTGCTCTATTTCCTCACACTGGCATGCATTGCTTACCGTTACTCAATTTTATATAGATTACAGTGATTTGTGCACAGGCATGAAGTGTGCACATATCTTATAGATGCCTCCTTTAGATTTGGATAAAGAGCTTAAGCCTACACACCTTTCTTTCAACCTCGTCTTCCCCTTGATTTCTCTTCTTTCTCCTTTGTCACTTTCTCATCCCTCTCAAGCACAAACAGAAACTCTCTGTCACACACACACACACACACACACGCACACACACACCCCTGGAGCTTAATTTGCAATAGAAGACTACTTCATTTGAATGTCTTTGATGTAGCGTGGCTTTGCTCAAATGAAGTATCTGATCCCAATCCCCTGGACAGATCCACGTGGGCGTATCGGTGAAACCAACCACCACTAGCATCCCCATCCTACTACCAGTTCCTTTTCTTTGTGTTCCTCACCTACAATTCATTCCATCGCTCTCCATACCCATCATCCATCTATCAATCTCAAATTTAATTAATTTACAGCTTTAACAAGCATGCTTACATGCCTCGTCATCCGGGTAATTTATGGAGATGGGGTCTCCGGCTTGGTCCCCTGGTGGCCACAAGGCCTTGACATGTTCCTAAACTTGTCTTTGGCATGCATTTGCTTAAAGAAGAGGGCAAATGCAGAAAGATGGACATTGTGGAGAGCATTAAAGGGACAGCACTAGTGGTTTTCAAGTTTTTTTTAAACTACAAATCCCTTATACTTTACATTTTCTAGAACATTTTGCGTGCTGTGTAGTATTGCCATTGCGAGTATGGCCATATTAATTGGCCATTGGTTTTCATTCATTTCCATAAAGTAAACAAATGTTACATTATAGTTACAAGGTAGGATTTTGATTATTTTGATTTAGATTTTGTTTAATAGTGTCTGGAACTGACAAAACACATTGAGAAATACATGAAAAAAAATCTAAAACACCCCAGCATGTTTGTAAAAGTGTTAGCTATAGTGTACTAACTACATGTTATTTGGAGTAAATAGGTTAAAACATCCACAACCACCAGGATGGTCCTGGGAAATGTCACGTATTTTGGAATTAGTGCAACATATTTTTAAAAAGTGAGAGACAGCTGACAGAGAACTAGCATTAGTTTAAAGAAAAGGTTTAACATTTTTGGGAATACACAACACTACTCTCACATCTGTGGGTTAAAGTATGAAGGTAGAGCCATGCCATATAATGTCTTATCATGAGACAGAAATACAGTCTTTATTGGCTTAGCTATTTCTTGGTGTGGTTTTGAAAGCTAGCTCCCTTTTTACTGCTAAGCTAGGCTAATGATGTCCTAGTCCTAGGTACATACTGATGGGCATGCTGGGCAGTAGTAATGATGCTCTCTGCAGACTAGTCTAGGACTTGCTAGCTTAGCACAGGTGCTTGAGGTGCGGACTGACGGATAGCCTCTACCAGGAGAGGAGAAATGTGTCTCTTGGTAACTCCAAAGTTGTCTTGTTGTCTTATGCAGCTTGTGTATTCCTAAGGTTAGGTACTAATAATTATGAGATGATTATTAACAGAGCATAATGAGTTTTTTCTCAACTGAATGCACAACGCTTCTGTATAATACTGCAGTGTTTTTTTAATGATGTAAACTCTTCACACTTGCAAAGGAAGGCTGCTACTTCCACAGTGTGCTTCTGATTGTAAGTAAATCTTATAATCTACTCATCTAACTCTTGGAAAGAAAGTGAACCATTGTATTTCCCAAAATGTTTAACTGTTCCTTTAATAATTTTGTACACTGATTGGGTTTGGGAGTTTTTTGGTAGTTGGTTATTCTCTGGCTAAAAAAGTCATACAGCAACAGATTCCAAAACCACAGCAAAATCCAGCTGCAGCCTAATAAAGGGATTAGAGCATCATAAAAAAGCAGGTTTGTCAATGACATAAAAGAGCATAGAAAAGGGGAGCCGAAAATGTGCAGATTAAACAAACAATGCGCCGTTATTTCCTAGGTGCTTGGGGTGCTTGCATTGCTGGAGTGGCACAGAGCGAGAGTAAATATACACATGCTTTAACATCCAGTCTCAGCACCATCTTGTGCCTTATTGGGGCTAATCCTGTGTGTACACCCCTCACAGGCTTACAAATGCCCCCGTAGACTCCACTGGCACCGTCAAACACAGAGAGCCTTGCTGAAGAGCTCTATTCAGAGCATGAGCATGCAGCAAAGTGTGTTAAAATGACCAACATGTGCAAACAGGCTGGCAGTCAGCAGCCCCAGAAGTACTAATTATGGTGATGAGTTAATGGGCAAAAGCTGAGGCATATTAAATGGCATGCATTGCACAAGAATATTACTACTCTGCTGTTAAATCATTTGTTAGCCTATAGTGCAAATAAAACATTGTATTTTAAGTTACCGTGCTAAGAGCAAAAATCACAGATAAGTGGTCAGTCCTCAAAACCCTAATAAACACATAAGGGTAATAATGATGATAATACTATTTTAAAATTAATATCACTGTTTTTTAGCCATTGAATTATGGATGCTGCCATAAGAAATTGTTCAACATTCTAGGAAATACATTTGTTAAGTTTCTTGCCGAGAATTAAATGATGATCTAAATATAGCTCGTGTCGATATGTTAAATATAAAGCTACTGCCAGCAGCTAGTTAGCTTAGCTTAACAGGTTGGACTCTGTTTAAATGATCTATAGCACAACATGCCTGGTGCATGTGCAATTAGGGTGTAGCCCACTACACTTTTGGTAGTTATACGGCGCATAACCTGGGTGCAATGTAAGGCGCAAGATGCAAAGGGGCTGCATTTGATCTTTTCATTAATCACAGGTGTATTTAGGGTGTTACGTGAATTAAACCAATCTTGATGTATTGCTGAACTTGTGACACACCTCCAGTATAATTCAAGTGATGCTGGAATGGCCCACTTGCATAGGAACAACTGGCATTAGTGTCCAAATCATCTGATATCTCGTCTTTGCTGAGAGATAGGTATTTGGTCCTTGGCTGGTGGACCCTCTGCCTCTGCCATTTCCCAATCCTCTGTCCCATCAACAGCTCCATTTGACTGCATTTAAGCAAATGCAGCGATACTGAGTGCTGCTGTGTAACCCTGTGTGTGTCTAACAAGCAAAGTGTGTGCTTGTTGTGAACAAGCGGGTCTGAAAAGGAAAGTCAATTTAGAAGTGCCTAATGAATGTATGGTCTCAATTGCTAGTTTCAAGTCTTTTTCAATACAGCATGAATATCATTTTGTAAATTATGCTTCCATTATGTTAAATACATGATAAAGCAGGGTATACTTCAAGGGCGTGGTACATACTTAAGTTGCTATCACGGCGACCTGTCAAGCATATTCCTCCCAGGTCCACCCTCTCGTCCAAATATGGTTACTTCAGGTTCCAAAAAAACAAGATGGTGACGGCCAATATGCCAATCTCGACACTTTGGTAGTCCACAAACCACTGGGTGACATCACGGTGGTGATGTCCACTTTATACAGTCAGTGGCTGTGAACCTGACTATGCAGGCGCATGTTATCTATCTAAATAATGCGTACTTTAATACTGCGGCACAAACTTTAGACCAGTTTTTGCTGGTCAATGGCGCAATCACGTTCTACTGCATAAAAATAGCATTGTGCCAACAATGTGCCTGACCACGCCTCATTTCCAGACCAACACGCCCATGGGCACACAGATGGATGCAAGTGCATTTGCTCCTCACAACATGGGTGTCTGGTGTGAAAATGACAATTGCGTGGTTGGAAACTAGTAATGACACTTGCATTGGGCTGTGCATTGCTTTGTGCTGGGTGTAAGATAAGGTCCTATATATCTTATTTGTTTAATCCATGTCAAAATTTTGAAAATAACTGTCTTTGTGCCAGACTATTTCTAAGCCAATCTCGCTAGCTCTAGCTACATAGTCAGCAATGAGAGCATCATCAATCTTTTCATCCAACTCTTGGCAAGAAAGCTAATAAGTATTTCCCTTAAAGTTGTTTAATGTCAGTTCTTCTAACTTTTTTTTAAAGCTTAATGTAAATGAAGAATTTCCTTAAACCTACTGTATGTGTGAATGTGGCACAACAAGGGTAATACCTATCAGGATAGATATCTTTAGTCGATCTGTCTGTGTCCTTATCAAAAGCAAACCTTTCAGAAGACCACCTGTGTGATTTCCACTTCAACTATCATCTGTAAATGAGAAAATCTCACTTCAAGTTTGCGCTTTCTGTCACAACCTTCTTGACCTTCAAGAGTGTACACAAGGCGCCCTCCCTGAAGTGTTCATTCAGTGGGTTTGTGTTTGAAGTGCGGAGGGCGACATTCGTTGAGGCTAAAATGGGGAAGAGAGGGTCAGCATCAAGTAGGCCTTGAAAAGATGCAAAGCATTGAAGTGTCTTATCATAAACACTCCTTCTGTGCCTTGATTATTCCTTGGGGCCACTGATATTGAACCTATGCTTTGACTGGAAATCGAACGTGATTTACAGTAACATTGACTTAGCATATCTTCTCACTTTAGATCATGTGTGGAAAGGATACCAGATCCATACTGTCGGCAAAAAGAAGGAACTGTCACTATAGCAGCCATTTTATGCACTTTAATTTGTTGTTATTCGAACACCTGATAGAGAAAAGCCGCCCTCTGGCTCTCCATTCGTTAGTGGCAGGGATTTCTGGAGTTTAGTTTTGATGTTGTCTGGCTTTAGTTTGCTTGTTTACCTCTGAGGACAAAGGGGAGGCTGATAATGTGGCAACAGAGTCGTGGCTGCTGGCCCTTTTTGATGAGGAGAGAGAGGTCTGTTTGACTAATTACCCTGGTGGTCAGACCACTTGTTTTTCCAATGCCACATTTTTATGTCTTCTCTCTCGCTCTCTCTCTCAGGTTATTTGTCTCCTCGGTTCCTGGGCAGACGAGCTGAGCCATGACATCTAACGTTGATATTTGCATTTGAATTAGCACTTCGAATCACTACTTATTGATTACTTGCAATTACCTTTCTATCTTCCTAGTTAGACCATTTGTTTCAGGGTATTTTTTCTCTTTCCATGGAGTAATTTTTCATCCTGCCTGTTTTCACTTTCTCTATCTTTCTCTCAATCTTCTTAGACACCAGAGTTTGGGCCAAACTGCAGTTCACCTTGACCACAGGTCAGAGAGAAGGTGAGTAATGCACAACCCATTGTTTGACGTGAAATCCATAATCTGCAAATTGGATCAAATAACTCGTAAATGCATCAATCAGCTGGGAGTTATTGATGGCTATTGCATTGGTCTGTAGCGGAGGGAGAGAACAAAATACTTTATTTATGAGGATAGTGCGATCAGTCTCAAGAGTTGAAGACTGGACATATATGTCTTTCAATGAGAAATGATGATCTGATGTCATCATGAATTTTCTATATACAAAACCTCACCATTACATGAAGAACACCATATATGATTGAAACTTTGGGCCTGAAATTCTTTTTTTTGTATTTTTACTAGTGCTGGACAACGATTAAAATTTTTAATTACGATTAATCACATGATTTTCTGCGATTAATTGCATAGTTACGCGCAACATTGAATAATGAATTGTCAAGTAGTGTATTGCGCACTTTTAATTTTGATGTACTGTTATATACATAAAAGTGCAATAGCATGTGGTTTGCAAACATTTTAAACAAATAATGTGCTTTTTACCAGCAGTATTCCCTTTACACAGAAGCAATAACATATTTCTTGTAAATCTCAACTTAAACATTAATGTAATCAAATCAAACTAGCTATTTGCCACTGCCAGGGCATTACCTGTTTTTTTGTTTTTTTTCTGAACAGGTATCAGCATAAACATTTCTCTTTTATCAGTGAGCAGCATAAACAGTCTATGTTCAGTAGCAATTGTCCATGTTAAGGGCTTTTCACACAGTAAGCAATTTACGCACCTTGTAATTCATTTTCAATGAGAACGAGCATGTAGGAAGGGAGGTGCGGTGCGGGCATTCTGACAGGTGGAGCAACAAGCAGGCGTATTCCTGTGAAACTGTCGAGGTTGTGCTCGTCTCACACACACGCTCGCCGGCTGCCAGAGTTGAATTGTCTTGAACTTTTTGTATGTGACGCGCAGCACAAATCATTGGAGGAGAGACTGATCCTCGCTGTTTGTGTGTTTCCAGAATCTATTACTGTTTCCTAAATACATGTGGGGATTTGCATGGCAGAGCATCCATGCAAAACTATATGTAGGCCTGTCAGGTAAAGTTATGTATAATTGTAACTTAAATTAAATAGGCTACAGCTGTGTAGCTCATAAGCCATTGCCAGATGTGGACTGGTAATCCTGTTAACGCAAATTATTTGCCACTAAATACGCGAAAATAATGTTTGCTGCCGGGGCTGCAGTAGCTTTAACATCAGCTGCAGTACTCGATGTAGTGCAGGCACAGATACCTGAAGGAGTAAAGGAGAACCATGTCCACAGCCAGGCAGAGGAGGAGGCGTGCAGAGTCACCGTGACAGGGCCGAGGAGAGTAGAGGCAAAGCAGTAAGCATGGATTAGCTCAACCTGTAGGGACCTGTTTGAAACAGTCTGAAACAGCAGATGTTGTCCCCATCACTTTTTTAAAGCATTTGTTAAAAATGCTGAAAAAAACTTACCTAGAAATTAATGCTATACAAGAGGTTTATTTGCACAATAAGAAAACCTGCAAAGCAAAGTAAATATAGTAGGAACATTTGCATTGTCCAAAAAAAAGAAAATTAAAGGTTAAGTGTGTAATATTTCTGAGTATCTATTGACAGAAATGCAATATAATATCCATTACTGTGTTTTCAGTGGTGTAGAAAGACCTTAAATAATAAACTGTGTTTTCGGTGTTTGATCCGCATCTGTCAACCAACGGATGCTTTTTCATTTCTCTGGTATCTCCAGGCAGAGAACATTTAGGGGAATCACGTTCTCTGATGGCTCTTTCAGAGATGTGTCAAGCAGGCTACAGACGCTTTTAATGGTGTTGAGAATTTTTCAGAGTAAAAGTTCAGTTCAATTCCAAATACAACATTACAGTAAACAAGCTTCTCACAACTTTATTTTGTAGGCAAAACCACTAAAGGGGAAGTGATTATGTGAGTAACTGTTGATGTCATGACTGAGATCTATTTCAGCAGTGCTATTAAAGCATTTATTTATTTATATTTTTTGCCGCTATCAAAGCACCGTAATCTGACCGCAAGCCAGATATTATTGCTGGCGGACAGTTTTAGCGAGCGTCCATAATAACAGAGAGAATAAAAGTGTTTCCCTTTGTTAAAGTTTGTATAAACTTTATCTATTATGTGCTTTATAATGGACTGTGGTGTAGTGACAGTGACACTTTCCATGTTATCTGTCAGTGGCCAAGTCACAATAATATATGGTTATACTGAATAAGTAAGTAAATATAATTTCTTAAGAAATATATGTAAAGAAAACTAATTTCTTGACTGGCTCTCTGCTGTCTCAGAAGACAACACCTTTTGCTTTTATGTTGCCACCGTAGCTGTCCTACACTCGTTGAAATGGTAGAGTGAAGTGGTCGACTGGAAAGTTGGTTGCAATTTGCAACCTCACTGCTAGATGCCACTAAGTCTTCCACACTGCACCCTTTAAGCTAAAAAAAATAAGCTACGGATTACTGCATTATATTCTATTCTATTTTTATATTCACTTGCACTGGTGCACTTATCCACAGCACACACCCCTCAGCTAGCTGGGGGAATATTACAGTAGGGACACATGTTACATGGAAGAATGGTGTGATTGGTGAGTGGTGTCCAACCAATTTTGGTGGGCCACATGGGCCAAAAATGCCAGGGCCGATTTTTTTGTCCCAGTCCAGCCCTGGCTGTTGCCATGGTTACCATCCATAGAGCACCTGCCGTTTACTTGTCTCCTGTTCACCTGAGGAGTATAGAGCAACCCTGACATCTTCCCCAATACTAATCAGCATGCAGTGTGTAGCTATCCACTTTGCTATGGTGTTTGATCGCTTGTGTTGCTTTTGTTTGTCTACTTCTCCCAAACGCTGCGTCAGAATTAGAATACTTTATTGATTCACAAAACGAAATTACTTTGTCACAGTTACACACTTATGAAGGCTTCAGGAATAGAAATAATAATATAAAGTAGGTAGAATAATGAATATATAAATATGAGAATATAAATATAGAATATAAAAAAATATATATAAGGGAGTGTGCGTATGTACAATATTTACATTTTTAAAGAATCGTTATGGTATTAAATTGTTATGGTGAACAGTACTAGTGAATAAATAGCAGCAGAAAATGTTGCACATTAAATATTAAACAGATGATATTGCACAAAACAGATAATACGGTCCAGTTTAATAACTAACTAAGTGTCTGTGTGTCAGCCACTTACAGGGAGGAGTTATAGCGTTTGATGGCCACAGGCAGGAATGCATTTGTGGTGCATTTTGGGGGGACAAGTCTTGCAGACAAGACATTCAACTAACGTCAATGTAGGGAAATGGTATGGTCCATTTTAGCAGTGTCTGAAATCGTATTTCAAGATTCTTAAATATAAGGCAGTGAGTATGAGTATGGGAAATATCTTGTAATATTTACAATTACAGGTAAGAAAGACCCCCCTGAATTGCTGGTATTGCCACTTTTGGGGGGGTCCAAACTCTCCTACAAGTAAAACCTTGTTGTAAATTCCTTAAACCTAAATTATTTAAACCTGATGAGAGCCACGTGTTCATTACAAGGTGGAGTCACCAAATTTCTATATAAGTCTACCTGTTCTGTTGTGTTTATTTTCCAAAAATGTTACACAAGCATGTAAAGACAAATTTCACATTGCAGAGTTTGAAGTCCTGATGTTGGAAATCAGAAGTAGTCGTATTACACAAGAATAAGAAAATAATAATACAGAACACAAAAGCCCCAACAAAACAAACAACAAAAAAACCTTTGTCAAACTTCTCAGTATATTGACAATGATGATGGTAAACACAGTACGTATTATTAGTAAGTACTTATTAGTTGATTAGGTCACATATTGAAAGTCAAATTGAAAAAACTGATTGAAATTGGTCAATTTTGTTTGTATCTAAGAGAATTCAAAATACAAGAAAATTGGTAAATGCAACACACACTAGTGAAAACACTAGTATACTTGTGTAGTTAAAAGTAAGTTTGTATGAGTGGTAGGTCATGATGCCCTCAGAATGTGTGTATTTAGATGAAAAAAGTGATAGTGTATTTTAAATGCACAAAATACAAATAAAGCCATTTCATAAGGCGACATCATATGACATTGAAGCTCCTCTCCACCACAGACGACTGCATTATTATGCTCCAAATTGAAATGACTGCTGCTATTCTCCAGGCACGCAAACCCATCCTGGCTTTGGCATGGTCATTTTCAGTAGTTGGGTTCCATCTTGTCTCCTGATGAAGAGCTTTGTATGGACCACCTGCGCTCAGGGTCTGGACAAGCAAAACTCTGATTACACAGTGAATGAAGCACATATGCGGCCAGAGAAGCGGCACTATGCCTGGGCTAAGTGGCACCTTAACATGCGGTGCATACCTGGGGGTCTGGCGGTCCACCTAGACTGCAGGCATTGGTCATGATGCAAGATATTGGCTTGTTGAAGGACACAGAGAAGCAAACAAACCAGAGAGACTAAAGCACAGGGTGGTGAACAGCAAAGAGATTAAATTATTCTAATGATGATAAAATAATTTTCTCTTTTTAAGTGTTACTCTTTGAAACACAATAATTAAGCTTTAATTTCTGACCAAAACAATGCAGGGAACACGGGTCTTTGGATGGTTATATGTATGTTTATGTGTGTTGGGGCAGATGGTGTCTGCGGGGGTGGTGAGTGATAAAGTGTGTATCAACCCAGTAAAGCTGGAAAGCTGCAGGTGGCTCAACATGATTTTTGCCCGCTAAACTGCTGACTTATATCCCTGGGTTAAAAGAGACAATAGTTATCTACTTGTGAGTGGGAGGTAATTGTTTTTCTTACTCTCTGTGTGTGTCTCTCTCTTCTCTCTATATATATTGAAGAAATAAGTCTAAAGATTCAAAATAACTGGTCTTTTCATTTGTCTTAGAGACATGCAGCTGCACTGTGTATTCATCTGACATAAAAAGTGGACTTTCGAATGACCTGCAGGGGAGTAAATGATGATAAAAAAGTTAAGATAGCATGCCAGTAGAATGAGAAAGCAGCTCATTGTGAATCATGCACTCATCACTTCCTTCATTGTTTAAAACGCTAAATGTTGTTTGAGGCTACCTTGTGAGCAAAGTGTGGAAATGATGTTTAATTTCCATAGGAGAAAATAAATAAAGAAAAGAAGTTAGCTAAAGCAGGCTTCTCAAACTCTAATTACCTGGAGACCACTGGAAGAAATACAGTGTCTTATAATGAATGAAATCTAAATTTAAACTCTTCACATGCTGAAGTGAGTCCAAGTGTACCACATGGTTAGAATAATAATGCTGCTCTAAATTGTTTTCCTGGAAAATTGCAGCTTTCCCCTCACTCAGTCAGACATGATTACATAAAGAAATTGATCATTGGTTATAAATGGTTATATAGTTGGATTCGGCAGAAGGGGCTCTACGTTTTGTGTGAGAACTCATTCAGTCTTAGTTAAATCAAGAGGAAGTCAGCAAATTGCATTAGTGAATGAACTGCAAGCAGAATGAACTGTCAAGTTGTACATGTACATGAATATGATTGGACTTTAGTAGCCATGCAGCGCTGAATGAGCCAGTGTTTCTGAAGCATGTCTGAAACAGTTTTTACCAACTAGTTAAGGCAAGTGCAGCCTCAGTGTTCTGCCTAGACTAACACAGTACTTCTTTAGATGAGACAGGAGCAGTTGCAATAAGTCAAAAAAACACTCTTGAAACTGTCCTCCAGGTCAAGTTCAGAGACAGGCCACTGTAAATCAGAATGCTGGTGGTCTCACCACCGTGTTCGTGCTGGCAAGTTGCAGAGTTAGGCACAGCTTGCTAAATGTAAAATAAAAAGCAGATTTTTATGGAGAGTTGGTGTTAAACTTCTCAGATTCTTTTCAAAACGTAAGAAAAACTGGTTCAAAACCCCATTGACATGTTTAATAGCTAAAAATTTCAATCTCAACAGTACAATATGCTGTAGTGCTCACTTCAACACCACCAGATTTTCATGGAAGGTGTAGTTTTTTCAAACTTTGTAGTCAAGAATCGTTTAACTGTGTTCAAATCATGAAGGTTTGATACTTTGTAATAGTAAGTGCTATAGAGAATGCTCATTTGTCTTATGCAAAGTGCTGCACTTTTTCAGAAATACAGATGAATGAAATTCTGAACGAGCATTTGCATTGAGTTACATGAACAAGACGAGGAGAGGTGCTGAAATGACGACCACTTGTAAATAGGAAAAAACCCTGCTCACATGGATCTGTGTTCAAGCTTTTAGTTACCTTCTTCAGGGATATGGCGCTGGGGTCCGTGGCTAATGTGACACTTCTTTTGAATTTGTACCAACACATTCATTGTTAATACACTGTAAAAAAGTACTGAGATCTCAAGCTTAGCTCTTCCCACAGGATGAAATATTTTCACCATGAGCCTCCCACTCGTTCATAGAACTGGACCTCAGAGCTTTGGGGAACCAGACTGAAGTCCTCATTGTGGCTACCTGCTGTCACTGTAAACAGGTTTGGGGCCTAAATGACCTAAATGATAAATAAAATTCCTTAGATATCTCAGCACAGAACTCAAACTGTGGCAAGGCCAGTTCAGGACAGGACAGGACAAGTGGTGTGGGAGGCTTGTGAGGAGCACTGAAACTTGAGTAAATTCTGATGAGGCAAAAAAAAAAAAACCCACATAGATTTAAAGCAAACAAAGAACAAATGGTTTATCTTTAAATAACACTGCCTCTCACACAATTCAGTGCTCTAAAAGAAGAAGAAACGGGAGGTACTGTACTCTATACCACAAGTCCTTTTACTTCGAGAGTCATGACCTTTCGTCTTGCTTGCCATTTATTTAAGCCCTTGCATCCCTCGCTCAAGCATCAAAAC
Organism: Lepomis gibbosus; assembly: GCA_029875015.1. NCBI lineage: Eukaryota > Metazoa > Chordata > Actinopteri > Centrarchiformes > Centrarchidae > Lepomis > Lepomis gibbosus. The sequence goes on from JAPMOB010248729.1 coordinate 17,676, forward strand.
TGTTACACAATTCTAGTTGGGGTTTTGGCTGTGTGGAAGATGTCAAAAGTCAGCTCAGCATTGCACAGAGGTTGCTGAAGAATCCTCAAAGTTCATATAATTTTCTTGCCAAGTCAATGAACTTTGGTCAGCCTTTAGACTTTTGGGTTGTGGTGTATGTTAGCATCAAACACACCAGTGAGATGTTAGGCATATGTGGTATCAACACATTCTCACTCCCAACTCCTCAGACATTGGCGCTTGGTCAAAGCCCTTTGTTGTCACTTTTTAGCCCTTGGGTACCTGTTTTGCATCATCTGTAGATGTTTAGGGCTGGGTCGTCAAGTTAGCAGCTCTTAGCAACAAGTATGCAATGTCTGGTAAAGTTAGCAACAATAAATGTGCAACGTCCGGTTACACTTTCAAAATAAAATGCTAGCGCTTCAACACATCTTCATTTTGAAATGGCACATCATTAAAGTTGTGAAACGTTGCAGTTTGGTTAGGTTTAGGCAACAAAACTACTCGGTCAAGGTTAGGAAAACATCATGGTTTGGGTTAAAATAACTACATACGTCAGTTAACATGTAAGCAGTGATGGGCGGGCCCTCGCATGTGTAGCGTATTGAGGCGGTCGCGTTGTAAAGTGTTTAACATCGCTGCTGTGTCAAAGGGGCTGCTTCGCTGAAGGTCATTTCTTGTTGCCAAGAAACAGATGTGAGGATGTATAATGAAGTTATAACAACTACCTGTTTCATGGTTAATCATCGATTTTTGATGACACGCTATGGGCAAACTGGTCAACTGGTAATAACTGTACAACTTTTTTTCCCAATGGGTTTAGGCTGCACAGCCAAAATATGAAGTCGATCGGGCTAATTCCCATGGAGGCATTTAGTTAAAATACAAAGTGTGTAAATCGCAAAAATGATCATTAAATCCAAAATGTACGACTTCCTGTTGAGTGTCAGGCATTGCTCCAAGAGGCTTTTTTTTCATCAGGAGATGATACACGTACCACAGAAATTTCATACACGTAAGTGAAACTTTGTCCATGGGCTGCTCTGTAGGGGGCACTAGCGAGCCATTTTGACACGCCCATGCGTGAGACCCATAAAACACCAAATTTTTCGCCCCGCCTGAATTACACATACCACAGAAATTTCGTACACATAGGTAAAACTTTGTCTGGGGGCTGTTTCAATAGGGACCTCACATGTTTCATGCTGGTACCAGTAATCCCTTCAGTACCAATAGGGACCTCACACATTTAGTGCTTGGGCCCTAAATATTTAATGCTGACTTTTTGTTTCACACGGGACACAAACACTGCTCTCCTGGTTCAAAGTCTGTGTTCTGGCACTCCATCCACCTCCCTACTCAGTCTTTTGTGTTATCATATACCTATCTTTACTGTCAAAAACTGACATCACAGGGCTTCCCCCACTGGGTTGAACTATGACGCTATAGGGATCCCCAATGCAAATGCTGAATGTATTTCCTGTTTCCTTTTTTCCTTTCTTTCCTTTCCGAGTTTGCTTTTCATTCCACATTTGTAGACTCTCCTCAAAAGGAATTGTATCTGAATGCTACATGGCCATTGCTCAGAGAGAGATAATTACTGTCACTGACCGCAGCTAAGTTAACATGCCCGCTGGACTTACGTATGTGTGCATTAATCATGTGCACGAACTGAATGGAAATGAAGTTGCCCTTTGTGCCATCAAACTGCAGTTGATGGCTCCAGGTACATTGTGAAAATTATCTGGTTTGTGTAGGCAATTTGCCCTAAAGTACATGAGTGGGAGTGAATTAAAGATATGTCCAACCAATATGATGAGAGACAGAGAAAAGAAATAGAGACTGGATCGGCCTATGCATGAATACAGATGCCTGAAAAATTAGATGTTGGAAGATACATTTATATAACCTGGATGGAAAAAAGATGCAGCAGTGAGGCAGAAGGGGGGCGAAGAGGAGAGCAGCGTGGATATTAAGTAATTATCCTTTCAAGCCTAATTTGAGGTGCTGTTTGAAATTAACCTATGCAAATGAAGTGGCTAAATCACATTGAGGACCACAGTGACTCAGACTGAACAGGACCAAGATTGGTTTGCACATCTGATCACACAACTATTAAATGTAAATTCTGAACTATCGTAAAATGTTCATGCAATTTATTAAGTAACAATTTTCCATACCATGTGAAAAGGTTATATTGCTTGTTTTTATGTTATTTTCCCATCGTGTTGAAAATACAGTATTATCAATACAAAAGTCAGTATTCAATATAGCTCAAGGCCAACCAAGCAAAGGCTGGTCACTGATAAAGACCATGCAAAAAAACATTGTTGGGTGGTGAAATTACTTGTATTCTAATGGCTCTAAAGGTAAATTGTTTTACAATTGTTAAAGAAAATATTGCAGTGTTTCCCCACAGGGTTTTAAGAGACCGTTGGACACTCTCGGGGGTCAACAAATTTATTTAATGTTTTTCCCGCAACGCTAAATCAAATTATAGAAAATAGTATTAAGTAATTTCCCTAACATTTTATTGTTGTTGGGATTTTTTAAATTACTTTTAATGGACACATGTAATATGATTTATACTTTCCATACTGCATAGATACCTTATTTTGAAAACCGCCACCATGGTTTCGTTAATTAATGGGAAACACTGTATTGTGAGCCAGGTTCAAGTCTGATGAAGAGGTTTCTGAGACTGATGAAGACTTACAGTACATTGCACTGTATATTGAGCCTGACAAATGAGATTCAGTGCCCGCATACAACATGTGAACACATAGAATGTCAACTCCAAATCTGAAGAATACATCGCGTCTGGTGATATTTATCCTTACTAGATCTACAGAGATTCATTAAGTGTCCAAATAAGGTTATTGTTCACCCGTCTTTACATGGGTGAAGAGTCTATTGGTTACTAGTTCAAATAAGAAATTTAACAGTGTATCATTATGAAGGCAGCTGCACCAGTCAGTCGACAAGCCAGCAGGTGAGGAGAGACAGAGTCTGGGCTACAGTTTTGGAGAGTGCCTGTGTGTCGCCTTTGGCTTACTTTAGCTCAGCAACTGATTCTGACTTGGGGAAGCCTGTGTCATAGTACCCATACGTTGTTCCCTCACAATAATGTACATTTTCATCAGTACAACAGCAAAGTAATTTCTCTCTTTGCCACAAATACATTTCTCATTCAAATTTGCCTCTAGTTTTCTGTTTTTATGGCCGGCATTCTTACTTTCAATGAAACTCAAAACTTCCAGAGTATTTTTTCATTTAAAAGACTTCCAGTAAAAAGAGGGATTCTGTACTTTTGTTGTTGTACTGAATTAATGCTGTTGAAATGTACTGTATGTTATCCTTAATTACAGGTTAAGAAGCATTTGCATTAACAGCAACAAACAATATATATTTTTACTAAAATAATGATTATCTATACTTTGTAATCATATCTAATGAATTAATATTTTTATAGAAACAATGGGTTGGTTGTAGTGACAAACCAAGAGAGGATGACCCGACTCAGTAATTCACCTCAGCATGGTACTTTATTTATTTGATTATGTATTCATCTTTAAGCTAATTACTTAGATTTTACAGCCTATAACTGTAAGTTTACTGATTTTGATTCGCTCTCATTAGCGTCATTTCCAGCTGCAGAAGGCAGCTGTTTCCAAGCAGCTGTTGCTAGCTGCCCAGCTGGCAGACAGAGTTAGCGGTTAGCTGGTGAGCACGGTGGATCATTTAGCAGCTTTACAAAACAGATACTGTATTTCCCCTAGGAGTTGGTGGAAACCAAAACAGAGTTATATGACTGTAAACCCAACTCCAAAAAGCTAATGTCTTCGCATATGAACTTTTTAAGGTGATAACATGTCCATGTTATGTTTCCAGCTCGTTGCACTACCGTACACAGCAGAAAAAAAAGCTATTCAGGTTTGAAAACCAGAAAAAACTATGTTATACAGGTTCTCTAATATAAGCCTTTTTCATAAAACCTGGTTCTTTTTGCAGTTTAGGTAAATAGTATAGTGACCACTTTTTGAGAATCAAGACTATTGATCTACTTTATAAAACTACCCTGTGGAGAAAGCTGCACAATACTCATATAGAACTAAAGAAACCATCACATTCTGGTAGTTGCATGCATGTTCACAAACGGCAGCATATCATACTATTTTCACATTGCACAACATCTCAGACAATCTTCAAACTGGCACAGGCCCATGACTGTGACCTTCTCTAATGACCTAGAACAGCGCAGTATCCCCAGTGTGCGTCTGTGCGAGTACGGGAGAAAAGAGGAAGTGAGGCGCATGTGTTTAACTGGCGGAGATGAAATTAAAAGTGGTGATTTCCCTGCTGACTGCTCCCTCTAAGCAGCTGCTTGCTTTTCTTTATGGTGAAGATGTCATTATTTAATTCATAAAAGCGTTTTTTATTGTGCTCTTTCACCCCTCTGTGCTCAACCACTTGCCAACTCTTCCTGTTTACTCATGCTTGCATGCTTCCAGATTTACTCTGATCTGGTTTGTTCCTTCTCTAAGCACTTTCAATTGGTCAAAATCAGATTATATTTATTTATTAAGAACAATAAAAACACTGGGAGTTCTCTTGGGGCCATTTACACAGGGACTTACTGTATCACAGAGTATGGTGCACATCATCATTCAGGCACAGAACAGGACTTCTTATTCTACACAAGGTGAAACAAGCAATAGTGCAAATCAATCAACATTTATATACTTATTGTTGTATCACTCTATGCAGCCAAGCAGCATACCATACCGCATGGCTGCAGCTTTAGAAAGGGATGAATGGACATTATGAAGAGCTTGCTTCGGATCATTTTGCGATCTAAATGCAAATTTAGGAAGGGTGTGAAAGCACTGAGGAAGTTATTACCTACATGGATGGCTTTGATGAACAGCTGACGGCGTTTCACCAAAGTGGAGGATTGCATCCTTGTGATTAAGATGATTAATTACTCTTTTAAATGTATTCCTTTTTTTTAGTTTCTTTTAACACCTCCTTCAACCTCAAGCAATCGCAGGAGATATGCGCAGAACCTGTGTTGAAAGTGTGTTGTGAATTCAAGTGTGGCAGTTAGCACAAGCATGGGGAGCCAACGTGTAATCAGTAGTGAAGTCAAAAAATCATGCAAGGTGACGATGTATACAGGAACTGGCAGCATGATGTAAGATTGACATTTGAATGTTGAATAGGATCCGCCAGATCAAGCAAACTCTGGCCTATTAAAAAAAACTCATTAAAAAGAAACTTTAAATGCTGTGAAATCTTAAAAAGTAACACTGAAAATGGTGCTGCCCTGGCGGAAAATGTGTAGTCATGCCTCTCTGAAAAAGGTTTAAACCAATACTCATTTATGTAAAAGCCACCAATTTGTGTCTCTGCTTTGCGATGAATTCCAAGGACATTTCCAGAGACAGTCCAAAACATATGCTGATGCGACATCACTCGGTGACAAACCCACTTAAAGATAAACTCTTAAAAAAACACTCAGAAATAAAAGTCACCTTTAGAGGGGGGGGAATACTCAGTGAGTGAAATGAAAGCAATTTTTCTCCTTTTGAAATGTAAATGCGCTGCGATTTGCTGAATACCTTTGAAGAAATCATGTTATTAAGAATCAGGTGTCGCTATGCAGCCACCATTGATATGGAGTTCATAATTTTTAAATGAAATATATTTCTTCCTCTTGCAATTTCTTCACCCTTTTCACTTCTTCCTAAGTGGAGAGCAGTCTTTGTGCGAAAAGGTCATATGGCTTTCATGGAGCTCATACTCACCTGCTGACAGGCGAATGTCATCACTTTCCTTTAAACTTAGTAATGATTCTTTTTACAAGCTTTACATGCCCTGAAACATCTCAGTGTGGTGCTTTTTAAAAAAAGTATTTAGCCTCACACAGTATGTAAACTGAATGCAATGCGTTGCTAACTTTTGTTTTTAAAACTTAAAATGTGATGGAGATAGTGTACTATTTATTTTGGTGCTCTTTCGTCTAGATGTTATCACACAATATAATCATGCACCAAATCAATGCAGATTTTTTATGCAGGAGCCATTGTGATTATGGCCGTAAGGCACTAGTGACTAGAATACATAATACAACCACAGGATTATCAATATCAAATTATTCAATACTTTCTGCCTTGAGGATGTGAAATGGTGTGTGTCACATGGACGTTTGTGTGCAAGATGAAATGCTGCACACAGAGATAAACAAAGGAATCACACTTTCTTATGTTTGTTTTTTTCTAATTAACAATGTAATGAGAAATTCTAACTAAGTCAAATTTGGACATTAGGAATAAATGAATGTACAATTGTACAGGCCAGTAAAACTTAAAACAATAAATTGACAAACAAACCACACCATAAATGTATCACTTATTTGTTCGGCATGTTTCGACTACAGCTTGCTTAGACTACTGACCAGGGCTCTCAAGCCTCATGCATTCACTGTGAGACACACGCATTTCAGCCAGTTCACACGCTTACACGCCTCACCTTGTATTTCTCATGATGAGAAGTAGGCCTAAGTTATGAGGTAATGCCCTTGAAGTTGTCCCGCTAGCTTATATTCAATTAATGGACGATAAGTTTTGTGCTTAGTTCATAGCTGTCACTGTTTCCCACTAAATGCCAGAGCCGTTAAGCCGAACAGAAATTAAAATGTGTTGTTTCCAGGTAAATTCCGTAATCTCGCTGCAACCACGTTCGTTACCAGGCAACATGGATGCGTGTGCACACACTGAGTGGAAGCGTAAGACCCGATGAATAATAAACTGTTATGTATTATATGATTGTTATTCCTCATGAATTAATGTAGTTGGCTGAGGTACTATTGTATCAACTTCAATTAATGATTAATTTTTATTATGTATTAATCAGCTGATTACTTTCTCCATTAATTGATTGTAATAAATTCTGAAAATAGTGAGAAATGTTGTTACAGTTACCCAGGGCCCTAAGTGACACCTTCACAATGCTTGTTTTGTCAGTCCAAACCTCAAAACTATTAAAAATACATTCAAATTATCAACTAAAAGCAGCAAATCTTAATGCTTATGAAGCTGGAACCTTAAAATGTTTTTACATAAAAAATGACTAATATCAAAACACTTGCCAATTAAATTTCTGTCAATGAGCCTGACTGATGTAGTTCTACCAGCTGGACTTCTATAAACTGTTAAGTAATTTAATTTATATCAAAACATCCTATTTTTTAAACTCTTAATACGTGTGTGTGTAAAAAGCATTTTTTTTTAAAGTAGCCTAACTACTAACTAAAGCTGTCAGATAAATTAAAAAGTACAATATTTCCCTTTGAGATGTGTAGAAGTAGAAAGAGGCATGAAAAGAATATATACAGTACAAATACCTTGTGTAATTAAGGACAGTACTACTTTGTTACTGTCACCACTGGGCTTTAGCTTTTCCTATATTTTGGCTTTGGACGGAACGCCAAATCATGATGGTGAAAATCGCTGACCTTGATGCACTGTGCTTTAAGTGGGAGTCCTACTCCTGTCATCAAGGCATTAAAATGTGCAATAAACACTTACAACACAAAACACCATTCATAAGCTGAAATGTGAAGCCTTACTTACACACACAGCTTGGCATGCGTAGAGCAAGTTCTCGTATCCTACTGTAGCCCTATGAATGCAATAAACACTGAGCACTGCTGTTCAGTGGGCTCGTTTGCGGACAAATTATTTTTTAGTTTTGATACATTTGTATTTTTGAAATATAAGTATACGTGTTTAAATAGTCTTTAGTCAGATTTACCCATTGTTAGAATTTGTTGTTGTTGAAAGCCCTGCTACTGAAAAAGTCATTAGTCACTAAAGTCATGCTAGCTACGTACTAAGCTGGACGTACGATCACAGTGAGTTTACCATCTAAGTTTAGCATGTTAGCATGCTAACATTTGCTAATCAGCACAAGACACAAAGGCCAGCTGAGGCTGATGGGATATGACTTCATAAGAGTAATCGACAAATTATTTACCTGATGATAACACTAGATGAATTGTTAAGGGGTGGCGATGGTGCAGTGGATAAGACACATGCCTTTGGTGTGGGAGACCTGGGTTTAATTCCCAGAGCAAAGTCGCTTTGGATAAAAGCTCCAGCTAAAGGAGTAAATGTAATGTAAAAGTTGATTGTTCACCAAGAGTGAAGGCTTCATCCTCTGGGCACCATGAATACCAATCAGTTAATAGTCTTAGGACAAGTGTCCAACAAAGCATTTTTTGCTAGCTGAAAACGCCAGCTGCTCTTCCACCCAGCAGAGTGAGGCACAGCGTTTTTTCCGACTGCTTGGGTTGCTATGATACATAAAATCTGCAGTTGCAAATAGTTCTACCTAACTTTACTGGATGTAAAAGTTACATCACACAGTCCCCACAGCACAGCACAACATAGAGTATAGTATTTGCTCTGGCCCTTGCTCTGTATGAAGAGCAGGCTGAAGCAGAGAGAGACAACGGACTCACCATATGCGGATTCATGAGATTTTGTGGGTGAGGAAACATCATGTTGAGTACCACCGTTTGGTTCAAGAGCTGAGGTTGATGGTTTCCAGGATAGTAACTGTTGCTACGGTGTGGTATTTGTCCTGCCCCATCCTCTACTGTGATTGGACAGCTGGGTAAACGTTGACAGTGATGAGCACAGTGTTTTTTCCAAAGTTAAGCGTTTTTCAACTCTTGGCGACAGGAAAAAAACGCCCAGCGCGAAAAAGCCACTCAGCGTCTCGTCACGCTGCAGCCGTTTTTACCAGCTTGTAAAAACGCCGCGCTCCCATTGCAATGAATTGGAAAAAGATGCTGGCGTCAGAAAAACGCTTTGGTGGACACAGGCCCTTAGGATTTATGCCTGGACCAAATCAACAACCTTAAATCTGTGAAGAGTTTACATGTTGACATATTTTGAGTATGATTTTTTCAAGAAAAATACTCTGCAGCTTCAAAGAGGAACTTGCATACTGTAAAAATGTAATTTAGCAACTGGTGTGAAAGCTTCCTCTTTCCCAGTCAAACTGTGTTCATATTCCCAATGTGGAGTTGCATTTGTCATAAAAACTACTACCATTCCATTGAGATGAAACTAGAGCAGATTGGATGACTTATTCTGTTTGTTCACAGCAAAACAAGGTTTCAAAATTCACTTATCTGTGACTCAGGGGTGCTCAAATGTTGTCTTTCTCTGGTCTGATGAATGAGGGTATCACAGCGGTTGTTTGTTCTGCAGTGTCTCAGAAAAAAAGTAGCTATGAGCTTGTGTCATGAAAGACAGTTGTGAGGGAGCTTTGTGGTTTATTGGCCTAGGGATTCACACGCTGCTCCAGAACACACTTTTGAGGCACTCGTATGTTGTTAAAATGCACCTTGAGTGTGATGTGGATGAGAATATATCATGTTTAATTTCTCACATTTGCTCTGTAATTAAAAGTGAGCCGCAGGACTGGGCTGCAAACACATTGCTTAAACTTTTGCACTAAGAACAGGTCTTAAGTTGGTACCAGTTACTGACTGGTTAGAATTAAAATACCAATAAGCTTCTGGGCAGTCACTTTTGTATTTAGTACAGAAACTTGCTTTCAGATATTTTAACACAGTGATTAGGTATTTTTAATTTGGTTACAGTATATTCAACATTTTCCATACATGTCTAGTCACCCACTGATGATTACTAATTTCTAAGTGACAAACAATTTTGGTTTAATTTGCCTTCTCGAAATGCTCCCAGGTTACTTAAAAGCATCGTTCCCAAAGCATGTGAATGAAAATACAGTCAATAACAGTCATGTGTAACGTAGGTAACACTAATGACCTAATACAACAGCAAGCCATAAAAATGGGGTGCTTCAGACTGTGCTGTGTGGACTGTGTGATGTAAGTTTAATGTACGTTGGCATGTGAATGTTAACGCACATTAACGCATGTTTCCATTCACACAACGTTACCCGACAACAGTGGCGAAACGCCGGCACACAGACATGGTCCTTGTTTTATACACAACTGTCTACAAAACTGTGTCCGCTGCTGTTGTAATGTTAACTGACCAGAAAACTGCAGACGGGTCTTCCAGTTCAGCTGTTTCATTAGTGCTCGCCATAGGGCGATCGACCTGCACGCCGATCCCCTTGTTGCGCTAACCTTAGCACCACTGCTCTCAGCCTCGTTTGCCAACTTGTTCTAATCTCTGGCCTTGTGAACTCCAGACACTTGCGCATTCTGAGTCGACAAGCTCACGTTTGTTAGTAGCACCTCAAAAACATTTTTTTTTCTTTCCTAACACCTGACTTATTTGCGCCAGAGCTTTGGTGCCAGAGCTCGTGCACCTCCACAGGACTGTCATGTTGGTAAGACATGATCTTTTACCTAATTTTTATATTTATTTTATTCATGTCATCAGTGCAGTGTCACATCTCTCCGCCGGGCTGTGGCTGCTTGAAGCTACACTTTCCTCACGACTGTAACTTCCATTAACCACAAGAAGCACGACGAGTGTCACTTTGTGGCTGTAACAACACTGTTGACACAATAATTCGGGACTGTCCCGGATTTTTTGGGACGTCTGGTCACCCTACGTCTGTCAGTGGCCTGCAAGGATTACGTTGTTTCGCTGCTGCCCACTATAGCATGCTAGCTCAATACTGGACCAATTTTTTTAGAAAAATAGTCCCATGGATACAAAAACATGGGAAAACAAGTTCCAGGTTGAAAAATACCTAAATTGACTTGCTTAACTCCATTAAGCAATATTAGTATTGCACCATACTGATACAAAACCCTAATAACAGCCATTCCTTATGGTCAGGTCCGCCGTTAGGAATTTTTAAACAGGAGGACAACATTTTCCAAACCGGGCCCCTCATCGACACCCAATCCAGCACCGCCTCGACCAACCCATCCTTAGTTCTAATACAAACACAGGCAATTTCAAAGAAGCTCTTGGCCATTAGCCTCATAGTGACACAGATGGAGTCCCTAACAATCATTTCCAAATTCAGTGTTACAGACTCATCCAGGCCATTCTCACATATTCAATTACTCAGTATGATTATAAAACACAAAAGGTCATTACAGTTTTTTAAAAATCTTTCAAATTAAACTGTGACAGTTATGTTCCTCCTTTTAACTTAAAACAAACATTGAAGAAATTCCTGCAAAGCATTTAATCATACAATTGAGTAGTTAAGTTCTCAGGCTCTCTGTGTTGCTTTTATACATAGATATCTTTTGTCCTGTAGTTTAACTTTTACAAGGTTGTTTATTTGTCATTATACAACACAAGACTGCTGTATAATGAAACAAAAGTTCGTAGTCCCTTCATGCTGCACACACAGAACTTAAAAAATTATTATAATATATTAATATTTGAATACACATTAAATGTGCATTCAAATATTTTCTCAAGTCTTTGTCTTTGTTTGGGGAAGGAACCTCTTTAAATATGACTGTGGCATCTTTACTCACTCAATGATTTAAATAATTTCAATTCATTTTAATTCCAACTCCTGCACTTTAGCTTGTGTGTTTTAGCAGGTTTATGCTCATGTTCAAAATTTTCTGCACATTTTCTCCCACATAGGCTATATGTGTTCTTTGACAGGTCCAGATTAGAGAATAACGCCATCATTTATGAGAATGTGCCACGCGCAACTCCTGAGAGTTGGCAGCTCTGGTGTTACATTATTTAAAGGTTAAGCAAGCTAAGGCTTTGCTAGTCTGCCTGTTAGCTCCTCACCTTCACCTGTCACACATACACAGTGCTTCTGAACACATTGTTTGGCCAGAGATTTGGCCATTGCCTCCCTATGATTTTATTCTTCTCTGTCTGTTTCGGCTGCTCTTTTCTGGGCCCCCACCACCCTGCAGTGTTGCTTAAAGCGACTCGCTTTACATTTGCGGGCCCTGGACATCTGAATGACCAAATGTTTCGACCGTACCATTTTCACAATAACACCGGGGGCGGGTTATCAGATGAGAAGTTTGAAATGTGTTTTAATGATAATATTACATTTATTTATCATATAAACACATCTAAAAAGTTTTGTTATTTATAAAAGACAGTAAGTAAAGTGTGTAACTTGATCCCACACTTTACTTACCATAGACCTTTGCATGGGCCCCCCCTGCGGGGGTCATCTGTACCCCCCCACCGGCTGACCTGCTTATGCTGGTTAACTTTGTACAACCTAGTGTATTTCCAGATTTAGCTGGCTTAGAGTAGATTTAGCTAACACGCTTGCTAGCGTTCCCTCACAGTAATTGCTAGTACCTATCAAGATTATCTGTTTATTATCTTCTTAGGTAGTTCCACTGCTGGAAGCCTAATCGCATTGGAGTTCTGTGGTCCCTTCCCAGACACAGAGGTTAATAAGAGGAACAATTCTTGTTTTCCAGAACTGAGCTGCAAATGATGTTACCAGAAATACAACATAATATTTCAACAGGTGAACTTCTGCCAGCAAGCTAGCTAACTAGCTAGCACACAACACACTACACAATACACTTTACAGGACCTGTAGTAACCCACTGGTTATATAGGTTGTTTTCAAATTTAATCTTTTAGAGTTGAAACTTGAGTTTTAGACGATATGCAGGAACCATACACCTATTCCACAGAAATTTTTGATATATTACGGTAATAATATAACTACTGGCTATAACTGGCTCACTGCCACATCTTACTGAGACACTTAAATAGAACAGAGCCATCACAAATGTTATTAGGAACACCTTTGCTTTTCCTGCAATAGCAAGTCAAAGGGCTTATAACTGCAAGATTTTATTTATTTTTTATTTTATTATCATTGTTATTTTTTTTTACAAATTCAAACTTGAATGTAAGCATTGAGATGCTATTATAAACACCTAACAGAACTAAACTTCTGCTAAACACAAAAAAAGAATTAGGGAGCTTAAAGCTGTCGCATAGCTATAAACATACTGAGGTATTTCAAAGGGATAAAAAAAAGTTACTACTGTACTTTGAAACATTGGAATATGAATGATACATTGTGACCTATTATTCTTGCATGTAATGCGCTAGAATATGGCTCCCATACTCACTTCCTGTGGAGATCATTAATGACTTCTCATATACTATTTATAAAACACAATACGTCCTATAATTGCTGCCACCACCCACGTGCATTCACAAACCTGCCAATCTATGTGAATAAAGGGTCCCTTAAATCCCAGTTTAACTCCCAGGTGTGCAGTACATCCTCCTAAAAGTCAACTTCACAAGTGTTGTTACTATAATTTAGACTTACAATTCGGAGCTGTTTAAAAACTTGTCTAGACTGAGGCTCATTGCTTTGCTGTGACCTCCATTCCAGCTTTTCCCTCCCGCACTGCCACATGCAATCCATTTTTCATACCGACTCTTTATTGTTTCAGCCCATTTTATTTTGCTCCTCTGCAGGAGAGGTGTGTTGTTTTTTTCATGGAAAGCTGTGTGTGCTGTAGCCTGCTGAGCCCAGGCAGTTGGTTGGGTACACCATGTGCTTGCTGAGCACTGCTGCCGTCTGGCATGGATGCTAGCAGTCATCAGTACCAACGGCTGATTCGCTTCAATGAGCCTTTCAAACTTCTTTACTTCTTGTCACTTATTCTACACGTCTTTACACTCAACTGCTTGGAAATAATTAAGAACAAAGTGTACTGATGAGTTGTTGCAGGGTGTTCCTTAGCAGCAACCAACACTATAGCAAACTTCCTGGGAGTACCTCAGAGTATCTCACTAATCTGTAATCTTAAGAACACTCATGAAGTTTGTTCCCATGGTTTCCGCAGTGCAAGGCAATGAAATAAAAGCATTTCAACTCATAAAAATCAAACATGTGGGCTTTAAACCTGCGATTGAACATCAAGCTGAAAGGTATAAGGGAGCGTCTGCTTGGCTTTATCACTAATGGGCCCCAAACTGCAGCGCTTAGACTGAATATGAATGTACCCCTGGTGAATTATTAATGTTGTGGTGCGCTTCGTATTCTGCCTGGCACTTCCAGAGGTGATCCACCTCCCACGCGGATTGGAAGCTGTCACCCGTAATTGGAGAAATCACGACAGCACGGAGTTAAGTGCTCCACAGTCCCAGGGTGAAGAATCTGACGGTGCACACTGCAGCACCAAGAGGTTGGAACATTTTCCTATATGGCTTTTTTATGCCTCTCTCTTTCTCTCCCCGATCTTTTTCTTTTGCTTTCCCCCATCCACCTATTTATGGTTTTTCCAGTCGATTTCACTCTGAAGCTATAGTTGACCAGAAAATCTTAGGTTATTAAGGATGTCAGATTCAGTAAGCAATGATGAAGAAATTGTGTAGTTACGTAATAAGTCACATAGAAGACATTGTTCAGTCAATGCTCACAGATCAAGATAAGCTACAAAGACTGTCATTAGGACCTTTGACACCACCCATAACCCATGCATTCCACTGAACATGTTCCTAAAACTGCATGAGATGAACCGTGTCTGATGAAAAACATGGTAATATTGCAGAAGGCACCATTCATGAAACTTTGCGGCACATTTTTCTGACAGAGTGACAACTCTGTGCAAAGAAAGTGGATCCCTGGGCCCCGCACAGTGCCCAGGGCACCATCAAACCGACAGCTCATAGCACACGTGTCCTCCCGTGTCCCAAAGATAGAGTTGAAGTTGTTGGCACAGAGAGGAGTTTTGGTAGTCTCATTGCCCTTGAACAAAGGGGTCTGTCACTTTTCATGACAGGAGCAAGATTGCAGGGTTTCCTTCTGGACCAACCATAGCATCTATGAGTCATGGTGCAACACTGGCAGATTCATCTCAGCTTCAGCAACCATGGTTCTTGGAGACCCGTCTGTCTGTCAAAAACAACACTGTTGATCGGGAGAGACAAGGCTTATGTTGACAGAGGTTCAGGCCAGTGCAGGTCATGTGTGAACTGTTGACAAGATCAAAAGATAAAAAACCGTCTCGTCTGGAAACTGAGGAGCTCTTGGAGCGGTAAGTGAAGCTCGATGTGGTGAAGGGTTGTCTTAATTTGATAAGAATCCTAAACTGGGGCACGGATTTTGATCCGCCTCACAGGAGTACACACTTTTGTCTAGAGGAATCCGGTGCAGTCTGTTTTTAGCTCCACAATTGGAACTTAATCACTATAATCCATTCATTGGATTATGATGCCACTGCTTCGTGATAAACCATCTGTGTGAGAAGGTGTCGCTGTGTTTAATTTAGAGTTCACGTATCATAGCTTGTTAATCTACTTCACTTATTTTGGAGACTTTTTTTGCACAAATTTACTTAAATGTACATGTATTCATTATTCTTATCAATTTCCCTTTGAACTATATGTGTAGCTTTAGCAGGACTAAATCTAATAGATACTATTCCCACTTCCAATTATATGAAAAAAATAGTATATCTATATATACTGTTGGTGCAAACACACAGACCCTAAAGGCAAACAAAGGATTTCATTTCCTCTTTTAGGTGAAAGAGAAAAGGTGCAATATTAGAACAGATCTATGTGATAAGATGTATGCTGTCTCTGAAATGCAAATTTAGTGGACATGAAAAGGAAATGAGAAAAAAAACAGGGTGCTACTATCAGTTCTGCCAGAAAAACAATGAAATATACAACAACAAGAAGAAATTAATGATGTGGGGAAAATGTAGGGAGGTCAGACAAAAATGTTTATAAATGTTAGCACAGCACTATAGAGGCTAGGTATGCGTTTACTGATTGTGTTTGCAGATAAAATCCATCAGTAATTAAGTCGTGAAGTTGCACTAGATTTTGGCAACAGGGCAAGAGAAACAAGTTTAGAATTGGTACATTCATATTGATGACCGCTGTGTACTGGACTTGAAAAAACATAGTACAGTGTTGACATGGATGTGGTACATATAACTCAAGGTATTCAGATATGAATAAAAATATTTTTCCTTGTGTCGTCCTAACAAGGCCATACATTAGCAGCAAACTAGGAAATGTAATCAATTCTCATGTAGCACTGGCAACAATACAAAAATGCAAATATACATTTGAATATAAACAAAACTACCAACTGCTGATGGTAGTTCCATATTTATCATGCATGCATAAAAAAGGTATCCATCTTTTTCTTTTTCTCTAACTCTACCAAAGTGTCGAACTTGGATGTAGCTTCCCCGATATTCCACACTACATTCAAACCAATGCTGTGTTTGAATGTACACATAGTTGGTTCAACAGAATGCAAATCATTAATCTAGTATGGCACTCTTAACGCTACAATAGAAACGGAATCAAATAATTGCCACTGTTTACTTTGGCGAACCTTTTTATTTAAGGATCAGTCCAGGTTTATGCTAACTAAATCGGACAAAGATCTGAGGTAGCGTGGGCTCAAAATAGCAGATATAGATAGCAGATAACAGAATAGCTTTTTTTTGGACTTTGGACATTTTGGACCTTGATTTGGAACAACATACCCGACCACACCAGCATATATTTATCAGTGATGGGAGACATAGTTCAGAAAATGTAAATATTTTGTAGCGTGATCAAAATAGTGATGTGATATGAATTTGCTACAATATGTTTTCTGCAAACACTTGCTTTAGCACAGTTTCTCCATCACTTAATTTATAAGCACAAAAGCACCCAGTACCCAAGTTCCAGTATTTCATTTTTATTCAACACCAGAGGCACTTGAATCCACAATCAGTCGTATTTACAACTTACAGCCTCGGTAAAAAGAGCATACAGGGAGCACTTGAGGGCAGTATTATACCACATCTGCTTTACCTTTGGCTTTTCGGATGATGAGATACAGAATAATTAATTCAGATGTTGCATTTTTAATACAAATGTATGCACCAGTGTGTGAAATGCCCATTCCTTTTCAAACATTACATTAGGTTGAAAAGGTATAAAATACTGTGTCCATATTTTGAGGCTGGTGGAGTTGAATTAATTGTATTTAATTATATTAAATATATTAAATTCATTAACTGAAATGAATGAAATGTAATAACATAATTCTAATACATTTAATCAATATAATTGAATGAACTGAAATAAATGTAATAATTAATCTCATTAAATAGATTCAATTTCAATATTTTAAATAAAATAAATACAAAAAATTCTAATAAACTAAATCTACCCATCAATTTTAATCCATTCAGATACTTTAAATGTAATTAAATTAATCATGGAAAGGGCGGTGCAGTGATGCAGTGGTTAGCACTGTTGCCAGTAAGAAGGTCATGAGTTCAAACCCCGGCCTTTCTATGTGGAGTTTGCATGTTCTCCCTGTGTCCGCATGGGTTCTCTCCGGGTGCTCCGGCTTCCTCCCACCATCCAAAGACATGCAGGCTGGGTTCATCGGTGTCTCTAAAATTGTCCTTGTGAGAATGTGAGTGATTGTTTGTCTATGTGTGGCCCTGCGATGAATTGGTGACCCGTCCAGGGTGTACTCCGCCTTTCGCCCGTTGTAAGCTGGCATTGGCTCCCCGTGACCCTGTACACAGGATAAGCGTTTGACGATGGATGGATAGCTTCTGCATGGCAGTAGGACGTCACAACAAAGTGGATGCAAAAATCCTTGGTCAGTCATGGAGATCCTAGAGGAAGTCTGTGCTCAGCTTACAGTTGGAGTTGCAATTTTTTGAGAGAAAATACTTGTTCTCTCTGCGTGGTGGAGCTTAGTCTATGTGGCTGGATGTGAAGTGGGAAATGAATTTTCTAGGCAAAGAGCCAAGAACAGAGTGGGTTTTAAAGACGCAGCAGTTGCAGTGCTATGTAAGGTTTAGTCACACTTTACACTGTGTAAGTTACAATAAAGACATTTTCAGCTGCTGTATTTATAAATTCCATGCATGCCGTGGTGATGGCGCAGTGGATAAAACACATTCCTTTGGCATGAGAAACCCGGGTTTGAATCCACTGTGAGACACCACTGTGTCCCTGAGCAAGACGCTTAACCCCTAGTTGCTCCAAAGAGGTGCGACCTCTGACATATATAACAATTCTAAGTCCCTTTGGATAAAAATGTCAGCTAAATGTAATACTATTACTTAACACTATGCATAACTTTGTTTTGACTTTGTATTATATCATATCATCTAAATTTCAACTAATATTGTAGCTTCACACTAGCAACTCAGCTTGTTTGTGTGACTCTCATTTCTCTGTTTTATGTCTCCATGTCTCCTTGCTCTTCTGTCCTGCTGCCTGTGGGCCAGAAAATGATCTCAACGCACCATCTCGCTTCTGGTCTACAATATGAAGCGCGTGCGGAAGTCCCTAAAAGCTGCATTCTATTGAAAATCCCTAGCTAGGTAGTTCCGCACACGGCTGTTAGCTCCGCCGTATCGTCACTTCTGGGCACTTCCATAAAGTGATGAAAAAAAAACAAAAACAAAAAAAAACTTCCGGGCACTTCCTGGTTGCAAAAACTCGATATGGCGGCACCCTATCGGCCAAACTCGAGGCTTCAAAACGGCAGTCTACAAACCAACGGGTGACGTCACGATGACTACGTCCATTTCTTATATACAGTCTATGCTCCCAACACAGGATCGGTCAGGATCTAATGTTTTTGAATATTCTGTGTTCTACACATCCAAAAGAAGCCACACAAAGCCCAGGCTCATACAGTGAAACGGTTTGGAGTAAAGCAGCCGTCCTCCTGATCAATCCTGGGCTCAAACAGGGCATCTGAATTATTTCAGAAGCTAAAAGATAAATTGTGTTTCCTCTGTCTTTTCACTGCTTAAATGTCCCATGATATTTGCTGTGACATTAGTGTGCACATGGCAATGTTTAAAATTACTGACAGCAGCCACTCTATTCATTAAAGTAATTTGTTAAAGAAAATACACTCATACATCAGTACAACACAATAAAGAAATCACCCGGAGAGCTACAGGGACAGGTAGAGGTGGAGTAAATGGTCAATGCTGGGAAGTTCTCTAAATCGGAGAAAATAATTAGTTGACATGGTATGTGGATGGTTTGTGCGTACATGCGGATTCAGATAATGTCAGAGCCGATCACATTAATTCAACTGCTATAATCGTGACCTGATGAATGCAAATATTGTTAGGCTGTAAATTCAACCAGAGCGTCCTCTGCATTCAGCACTAACCTGCTGTGTTTCATGTTGTCATATAGTAATAATAGTGCCCATTATATACTCTGCACATGTCATTCCAAAAATATAGTCCTGACAGACAGGTGTATTTGGGGTTGTAGGCTACATTTGAGATCAATTTTACTGTGTCGTTTCTAGCAAGGAACGAGGATGAAGCGTTCACCTTCATCGAGCTCAAGGCTGAAATTATCTCGTTTACAGGCAAAAGGCACAGACAGAAAGCCTGGGAGTGAATTGCTGGATTTTTATGTAATGCATGCTGTAATCTGTGACTGTTGTTGCTTTCAACATATGCTGTAATGTTTATTATGAGATGTCTCTACATGTCATAATGTTGACAGACATGTTTCTGGATTGTGGAGAAATGATCTGTAGCCTTTATGTGTTGATGCCGACAGTTGGTCTGCTCATCTGACAGAGATCATAGCGGTAGAGTATTAAAAAAACAAGACAGATCATGCAGCTGTGCCACACGTCATATTTAATTGACATTGCTTTAAATTGACGGCCCTGAAACAAGGTTGTTGTTGTGTGTGTGTGTGTGTGTTTGTGTGTGTGTGTATGGTGGGCATGGCTTCACTGAGAGCATATGGGTGAACTACTCACCTGTTTCCAACCAGCTAATCAACTGCCTGGTCAACTACCCCTGGTTTTGTGGCATCGCTTAGCTTCCACGGTAGAGCAGATAGTTCCTTACCTCACGTTACCTTCGGCCAGTTTGCTTCTAGTGGTTTTCCTCTGCCTGTTTTGCAACTATCTCTAGTGTTTTGTGGTTTATTCACAGAATTGGGAAGGTTACTTTCTAAATGTAATAGGTTACCAATTACAAGTTACCCTATTTAGTAGTGTTAACTACTGAGAGGCAGTTTAACTGGCAGACGGCTGCAAAATTAAAAGCATCAGAACAGCATCAAACTTTTCTAAACGGCTGTGGCTGGAAATGGAAGACATGAAAAACCTGCAAAGCAACAAAATTAATATTATTCAACATATAGCAGAACTTTTTACAGAAATTTTCAGATGTATCAACATTAATTTAATCATTAACATTTTCATAATTAACTGTAATTTAATTAGACATTTTTTCCTAGTAACTGTAAGGGATTACAGTTACATTTTATTTTATAATTAAATTATGTAACTAAATTACATGTAATTACTTACTTCCCAGCACTGCTCTTTCATGTTCTTTTGTCTTGTGGATTCCTGTGCCCTGTTTCCTCAACACTCACTACCAACCACTACAGCCGGACCTCACCATCTCAAGCCTGCCTGCCACCTGCTCTCGTCACCCCCACCACCGCGCCATCACCACGTTTGTTAGTAAAGACTAACTTTTACCTCAACTATTGTGTTCTGTGTCCACTCCTGGGTCTACCAAACACGTAACATAACACGATAATGTACATGAGACTGATCCGCAGGGAGAAATTCACAAGCTATGAAGCAAGTGAGTATACATTTTGATGCTAATACTTTTGTATTTTTACTTATTATTAATTACATTTTGAATACAGAACTTTTAATTGTTAACTTTTAATTAGGTAAAATATCAAAGTACTTCTTTCCAGAGATGGGGACTCAAGTTTGAGACGTGGACTCGAGTCCGACTTAAGTCGCACATACTGACTTGAGACTCGTCCTCAAAAGACTTCAGACTTGACTCGGACTCGAGGTGCAGGACTCATGAACAATGTCCGATGAGCTTGCTGTTATTCCCTCCCTGCGTTACCTATAACCTGCCTACAAAACACGTACTATATCTGTTGCGCGTGACCACATGTGAGAGGACAACACCTGCGGCTGCTGCGCCATTCATCATAAACTTTGGCTTTAAAACTTCATACAACAAGACCCAAACAAAGACGCGCTGAACGCAAAATAGGTTAGTAACCTGAGGTCAGTAAACATGTTTAGCTCAGCATTGGCCAACTAACGTTAGCCTGCTTCTTGCTTTAGCTACGACCTAGGAGACGTTAATTCTGACTGGCGTTCGTTATCAATCAATCAATCAATCAATCAACAAAATTTATTTCGGTCCTCATTCATAGTTTTCCAACACAAGGGGAAAGTAATGAAAATAAAACACTATTTACATGCATAACGGCCGAAAAAGGTGTAGACTGAAGCCCATGCTTATTATGCCTACCCTTTTTACATAATTATCTAATCAGCGTCACATTTCTCTCTGAATTTACACCATTCAAAATATACGTTCAGAATATACGTACAGTTACAAAGAAAAGAAAAGAAACAATGAATGAGCGTTTGGTTACTTGCCGAACTTGGGGTTGATTAACGTAATCATTTATGTCAACAATTACAGGTTTGTTGTTGATCATGTAACATTACAGTTTTATACACTGGGTTTAAGAGTCTGGGGTGTTGAGTTAAAGTAGTTTAAGCATTACATGGTTGTACTCTGTGAAAAACAGGTTACAGGTTTATTGTTGATCATGTAACATTACAGTGGGTTTGAGAGTCTGTGGGATGTGTTGACTTACAGTAGTAAAAAGGTTTCATTAATTGCATTGAACATTGCACTGTAAGTGAGAAACAGGTTATAGTTACAGAATCCCTTATAGCTATGAAGCAGTGTTATGAGCAGCCTGGTTTGAATGCAGCAGCTGATACAACATTCATTATAACCATGAGTGACTTGAGACTTGACTCAGACTGTTGCTTAGAGGCTTGAGACTTGAATTGGACTCTTGCTCAAAGACTTGTGAGCATTTCTCCTTCTTCCACCAGTGAAAAACAGTGTTTTTTTAAAAATATGCAAAGTCTTATCAGTTTTACTTAAAAATATTTGCACTATTGATGTTCAAGACTATAAAATAACTGCCCTTTATTGCATAGACATTAGGAAGCATTCCAAGTATGAGTGTAGTCCTAGTCCTCCTCCTCTCTCTCTAATATATTCAAATGAATTCAGCCTTACCAAGAGCAACTGACAGAGTTAAGTTATTTGTGCTGGGCCGACACCCCTGTTCCACTCATCTCTTTACAAATTCAATTTCAATTTGAAAAGCAGACTTGCTGTTATTGCACATTTGTCAAAATATCAATATTAGCTTAAATAGTCCAGAGGGGGAGGCTCTGACATGTAGCTTATGATGCTTGTTTCCCTTAAGAAAATCAGATCAAGCATTGTTATTGTCTCCCACACACACCTTAGGTGATGAATTCTTTCAAACTGTAGTGACAAGGAAAGCCTAGAAACAATGGCCTGAGTATATATTTATTCCATTCTGTTGTACAGGTGTGCATCACTTTTTGGCCGATAAAAAGCATAACCGCAAAACTGCAAAAACAAGTAAGCTTACAGTGTACAAGGACATGGGGAAGGCTAGTTGGAAAACGAAAGTTTATAAGAATCTAAACTAACGAAGGGGAAGAGGTGGCAGTAAGGTCCTGAGTGTTTGTCAGGTCAGGGTCAGCAACACTAAAGATCTGATCACCAGTGGAGCAGAACTTTGGCAGAATGTGGGAGAGACAAAGTGTTTATAAATGGGTGTAGGGTTGCTAGAAGTTGCAGTTTTTTTCTTCAATGTAGTGCAAATAAAGATGCTGGAATTGCCCAGACAACTGTTTGTCAGCATTTTTTGGCTTACTGGCAGCGTCAGATGAAGAAAGACTTGATAGAGAAAGAAGAAGGTGAATACATAAAAGAGGGATAGTGAAGAGTGAAACATCAGCATTGGTTTTGATTCACCTATTGATCTTGGAAGACTGACACTCCCTCTCATCCTTGACAGTCTCTTTCTGTCTCCCACCTGAAATCCATTTTTTACCCATGTCAGCAGGAAGGGAGGAAAACATGACTTTGGGTTGATGATGAATCAATCCAAACCTAGGTCACATGATATACTTTGTTGGTATGAGATTGAATTAAGTACTTAAGAAGCTAACAGAGTCAAAGCAGTTAAGACATAGTTTAAGATTTTGGGATATATGCTTTTTTTGTTTTGTTTTGATGTGTCAATCCATTTACAAAATGGCAGGAAGGATTTCTTTTTGTCCCAATCTGCCACTTGTGCACAGGAGTGGATCTCATCCGGTGAGTATTACTGTAAGAACACTAATGGAACACTTAAGGGAACCCTTAATATGCTTACGGAGCCCCAAGATGCCAAGATGCATTTTAAGTTTAAGCCTGGCTCATGAGCGTTGCACTGAATTCTATATACTCATAAACACTTTCTCCTGTTCTTCCTGCCTTTCTCCACTTTGTAGAATCTTACGGATCCACAAACACGGACTAAAAAAGATTGTCACAATAATATTCGTTAGGTAGGGGCAGTTTGTCTTCTGTCCATGCTACTGACAAAATTTGAAAATAATGTGCTGAAGAATGCACTGACTTTTGGGATATAACAATTAATTGATAATCTTACTCTTGCATAATATGAACATTGGACTACAGTACAATCATTTGTTTTCACAATGTATATTTTTAAGCTAAAATAAAAACTTACCAAAGTGGAATAAAAGTCCCAAAACCAATAGTGCCTCATCTACAGTCAGCACTGTTATTAGTTACATACTTTTGTATAATGGAAAGTCTCATGTATAGGCACTTAAAATAAATGTATTTTATGGTATGGTGGTTACAGCTGTTCAACTGCCATACACCAGCTGCTAATATCTTGTACTCTGGCTAAAAGCACTGCTTGTGATATTGCTGAGCCAAATCTAATGGTTGGGTCTGGGATAATTGGGATAGGACAGATATAGTATATTGATACCATATATTTCTAAATTTGTAATACTCATTAGAATAGTACATTTTGACACCTAAGATGGCTTGTTTAAACTAGTTCCATTGTTCTTCAGCTAGGCTAATAATTATCTAAACTATAAAAAACAAAACTCTAGAAACTCAAAAATTAGGATGTACAATTGATTGATTGATTATTCCTCATTTTTTCCCCACAGTGAGACAAACAGGAATTACATTGTTAAACTAAAGCAACTAGTAACTGGCAGTAGTATTTTATCAAGGGTTATGTGGAGACAATTCAAAGCCAGCATAGACTTGGGGCCACATGTGCTTGGTTCCAGTGTGGGATGTTCATGGATCACTACACTGATTAAGTAGTTCAGTTAACATTGTTTTCTTGGGGGTTTTACTTCCTATAGGAAGAAACCAATAGATCATGGTGACCGTGTAACATTATTCTCAGGGACCACAATTCATCCAAACTTTTCTACATGAGAAATTAATGGTCGAGCTGGCTTGGCATTTGTTTTGTTCCCAAGAGAGAAAAAACTATTGATTTTGGTTAGCGTCACTACCCACCCATATTGTATCTCCCAATCCGTAACTCATAACACACATTACTTTCTGTGCATAGTCGTATTCCATAGATGAGTAAACAGATACATTAGGCCAATTATAAAGCCCATGCCTATACTAACATTGGGCTGGCACAATCGCATCTCTTACTAGCCCCCAGCCCTCCCCACTGCTCCAGCTGTTTCTTGTGTTGTGGGCCAAAAAAAAAATCAACAAATGCGCGAAAATAACCAATATGTTTGGTACTGAAGCTGCAGAAGCTTCAACATCAGAGGGAGGGTCATTTACAGTGGGAACACTGGGAACATGTAGCCTTTTTGAAAGCATTTGTTAAAAATGTTCTGAAAAATAGCTGCACCAAGAAATGTTAATTAACAAATAAAAATGCTATGAGAAAGGTTTATTTGCACAATAAGCCTGCAATGCAGTGTAAATATAGAAGAAATCTCTATATTAAAAGAGTACTTTAAAGTAAAACAAGAAGCTACTGATTACTGCATTACATTCTGTTATATTTTTATATTCTGAATTGTCACCAGCCACCTACATATTGTCTTTGCCCTTATAAAAACAAAGACTTTCCCACCATAAATTGGTGCAGAAGATATCACCAGAATGCAGGAAATTAAGTGTTTAAAGCTCAGAATCTTCTGGGGGGGGACCCCCAGACCTCCCCGATCAAACATTTCTAATTTATCTTTTTTATCAATTCAATTTTATCTATTTATTAAGCTAATTTGTTTAATTATGAAAGTGAAATGGTGCCATATGCACATTTAAAAAGACTTAAGGCTACTTCAGGCATGCCAGCATGTATGTAGACTCAGCTGGGATTAAATTGTATGAGAAAGGTT
>JAPMOB010248730.1:0-10469 GCA_029875015.1 Lepomis gibbosus
ATACAAACTGGGACTTTGTTATTTGTATTTGATAGCTTTTTTAGGTTTTGTATATTGTAGTAGCCTTGGCTAATTTATTTGCCAATTTACGTAATGTTCTAGCTAACTGTTTGACCCGAGTAGCGCCCTCACAGTTAACGTTATTTGGCTACATTTAGCCTAGGTTTTTATCGGCCGTGCACGAAAAACAAATAATAAAGCGTTTCTTTGTTATTTCTAAATTAACCTTCATCTGGTTGATCATAGGAATATTTCAATAATTGAGATTTATTGCACAACTCAGAGAGAAAAAGTGTTTTTCTCAAACATCAGCCATTTTTCCATCTAATTGTCAAGACTTGTCAGACTTGAAATGTTGCAAAAAAGAAAATGCAAAAGAGGTGCATTTGCATCAGCTGGTTTGGAGCAAATAAACCAGGCTATGGCAAGCGTAGTTACGTCAGTAGTTGACGTTACACATGACTTTAATAAACACAGTGGATCAGTTGTTTTGAGCGAAATGACTTACACTATCAGAATGTTTGTTCAATAACATTTGAAAAATCTAGAAGAGCTGCACGATTATCATTGTACCCCCATTCAAGTTAGCATTGGGCTAAACGGGAAGTTAGCTGGAAGCCAACACAGTGGATGCTATAACGCTATCGGCAAGTTGCTTTTCGGTCTGCTTTCAGCCCTTTATTGTAGTTCAAAAAAAAAAAAAATTCAGATCGTATACTTGCTCTTCATGTAGGGCACAGGGATTTCTTTAACCTCACTATTTGAAGCTTTGGCAGTGTTTAACATGAACATCCAACATTGTAACATTGTCGACAATAGAAAATGGAAAAGCATAACATGTCCCCTTTAACCAACCAATGGAGGCAACTAGTACAATCTAAGGCTGACCCTACATAGTCAAAGACTGATGATTCAATGATAGGAGCCTGAGTCGACTCCCAATCTCACAGTCGAATCTTTGCAGAGCTGTTATAAAACAAGGATCATACCATTTTGGCTATGTGGGGGTGCTCAACATGTGATATTAGAACTACTGGTTTTCTCCTAATGAGTTAATATACAGCCTATTATAGAAATATCAATATATAATGCTGTAAATAAACGTGAAAAGAAAGAAGCTGGGTGGTGGTAGCATGTGTGTGTGGTAGAAGAAGGAGAGAGACAGAGCAACATCAGCACCGGTGTTGTACAGAGTTGTGCGTGAACTTTGCGGGACGTTTGAATCATTTATCACCATTGATGAACCACCCAAAGAATATTATGGTTTTCAAACAGTACTTGGATTAGACACACGAGGAACTGCGACGTGCATGCAGTTGTCGGCGAGTCGGCAGACATGCACTACTCTGTACAAGACCGGTAAATGACGACGGCGTGCTCCAGTTCGCACTGGAGTCTGATATGAGCCACATTTAAAAAATAATATGAACAGTCAATCAAATAAATCGGATCTGGGCAATAACCTGGAGCATTAAGGAGGCCTGCGATGTGAACGCAGCTTTAATGTGTTGTTTGTTGGACGGACATGTTATTTTAAAAAGGAAAGCACATTCGCATATGTACATGGATATGTTTTTTGTTTCTTTATCAAACCCATGGGTCCCTCTTTAAGTCAAAGTGGGAGTTTTAAATGTCCAAGTTGAACATTACTTAATCTGTTAGATACGATACTGTCATTTATTATGTAGCAGATGTTAAATTGTTTTCCTGCGTCAGTCTTTCAGTGAAGCTTGAATCAAACAAACAACACAGTGACTCATTTGCTGACTAAGGCCTGCGGCTGTGTGAAGCAGAAGCAGTTTTACAAGATTGATTAATTCTAATTCCTTCACTCTGATCCGACTGGCTTTTAACTCTGCTGGTTTTACAGCAGATTCTTACAATGGTGAATGATGTGAAAATGAAAGCTGAGTGTGTGTGTGTGTGTGTGTGCATGTGTGTGTGTGTCTGTGTTTTCTGCTGTTTGTAAGGCCAGAGGAGGACGGTATGCTTTACACAAAGACCATGCCAGAAACTCTGTATAAACAGAGCAGCGGCCACAACGGCTCCCCTGCCAAACACTGGGTTTCTCATCAACCTCAGCTAACCACACACAAACACAAGTGCACAAACACACAAACAAACACACAGGGGTAGGGAGACAAAGTGAGAACTCAATGCAAATATGCACATAAAAAATACAGGCATACAAAAAAAGATACACAAAAAAGAAAAACACATGCACACACATGCTCTAACAAACTGACCTTGTGCCTCACATCCCATTAAATTGCAACTATGTGAGATTGAGCAGAAGCCGAGCAAATCACTGTCAGAGTGGATCCAAACTAAACATGAAACCACATCTCTCGATCTGACCTTCTGGAAAGCCGTCCGAAAAAACACAAATATATACACATCCAAATGTCAAAGTGATCCAATCTATTCTCAATTTTGTACATATTGATTTAGACAAACTAGACCACAAACACCACAATGCTAACAGGAGAGAGCAGGTTCTATAGAGATGAGGGTTCAGAGTGAGAAATGGAGGGATTTCCCACTCGTGAGAAGTGAAATATGAAGACAGCGTGAGGGAGGATGAGGAAGAGGCAGTTGTTTGGGGGCTGCCTATCCATCCTGCAAGGAAGGAGCAGGGAATTGGAGACTGGCCTTCCTCCACCTTGACATACATCCAACTGCATCCTGGCTTGGAGATCAGAGTGAAAAGGTTGGAGACCCACAGGCAAGTACTCAGGCCTGAGTGTGCATGGCCAACACCGGGTCTACCCCTCTGAGCCTGAGTTGGGAACAATGGGGGTGTCTGGGGGTGGAGGAGAGGTGACGATAGTTTAGAGAGGGTCCTGCACTGTTAATTTTTACTGCCTGAGATTCTGGAGAGAGAGAGACGTTGGCAAGTGTGTGTTTATATACCTGTGTGTATGAGTGTGTGTCTATGTGAAAGGTGTGTGAACACTTGTAATTGGATACTCTCCCGGCAAACGTTTTTGATGTCCTCTGTTCAGTATACAATGCCAAAATGAAAGTTTAATGATAGCTTGGGTCATATTTTCATAGTTTTAGCCATCATTCAAGTTGATTGTGATAAAAAATAATGCTCACCTAAGTAATTGCTGAGATCTGAGACACCACACATCACTACAACCAGGTCTGAGCCAGGTTGTAAACACTTCAACACTTTAGTTAGATTATCTAAACCACTTTATTTGGTTGGAATAGCTAAAAGTCAGTGCACCCAAAATGTTTTCATGAGATAGTGTGTAATTTGTGGGGGATTGTCGGGGGACCGCTACGACTTGCAAGAAGAGAGTCAAATACGTCAGTAGCCTACTTTTCATTAGCCTTGCTAATTTGTCTGTTTTCACTGTCAGCTTTGACGAAGCAGCAAGTCAATGCTATAAATATTTAATTAAAATGTAAAAATAATAATTATGCAAGAACTTGATTTGTAGCAAGCTAAAAAATAGCTTCATGAATATCCATGAAAACAACGTTTAGTTAATCAGATCTGGAAACCAATGATCCCTTCAATATAAGTTGCTTTCCAATTTCTATATTACAGTTATATTGACTCTAATTCTTTAAAAAGGTCATATTATGCTTTTTGGCATTTCCTCTTTCCTTTTATTGAGTTATATATCTTTTTTGTGTATGTAATATGTTTGCAATGTGGAAAAACCTACAGTCCACATCTCCCACAGAAAACACTGCTCCTGAACTGCCTGAAAACAGCAAAACTGTGGCACATCCTCAAAAACTGGTGGAGAAACACACTGAGCTGCAGCACAGAGAGTGACAAGATGTCCGCCCACTGCCTCCCCTCACCCCCACTCTCCCGACTGATTAGATACCAGTGCACAGTTAAAACATTACGTATGAAAGATACATTTACTATAAATTAATAAATGACCACTCTGAAACATGCTGCTCTTGTTGCTGGGCTGGTACGGGAAATGCTTATACTATGTGTTGTTTTGGGAGGCATTGAAAAGCAGCCTGTTTTTTTTTCATTTAGGGATAAATGCTTTGCTCAAAACCAGATTACCTAGTTCTTCTTGTCCAATCAGCCTTTTTTGACATGACAGTAATTTTAAATCTCAGTAAGTAACTTGGTGACAACAATATTATTATTACCAATTGGAATGGTGCACAAAATGAAGACCCAAGTTGTAATAAACCGCAACAATCTTTTTAGATAATGTTCACTGTTGTTGTTAACTGCCAGCTCTATTGTTTATAAGAAACCAACACATTTTGAGA
Organism: Lepomis gibbosus; assembly: GCA_029875015.1. Lineage (NCBI taxonomy): Eukaryota > Metazoa > Chordata > Actinopteri > Centrarchiformes > Centrarchidae > Lepomis > Lepomis gibbosus. Next base: position 4,261 of record JAPMOB010248730.1, read on the forward strand.
TCAATTCAAAACTGTTTATTCTGCTGGTTGCCGTGTTTGGCAACTATGTGTTAAAATTATATTGTGATGTTGTGAAATTGTACTTTTATGGGGTTAGCGCTGAACTTGCCCACCTCCCACACGTCCCTGTTTGTCAAACGTTTGCAGTGTTGTGATGTGAAATGGAAAACTATCCAGTGATCTTCTCTTCCCTTTCTTTCTATCTTCCCTTGGCGAGCAACGGTCTGTCTCTCTTTTCTGTATGTCTTCTCTCGTCTTCCTCTCTCTCACTTTGAGCAGTCGCAGACTGCTTTCAGAGGAAGTGATGCAGTCCATCTGGGGTGGTCGTTAACATGCTCAGCAGAGAGAGAGCGTCTGGCGGGGGACACATGAAAACATCTTACGCACTGAGAACAGGAGAACCCAGGGGTACATTATAATGGGGGAAATCATTTTGGGGGAAAACGTCTGGAAAGACAACAAAGCTGTGGGAAATGTTTCTGAGACAGCCGCAAGACCACTTCATTTTCTTCTGGTTAGTTTCAGCAATCTGTGTTGGAATTGTTCAGTAGGAAAATCAAATAATTCATGAATATAATTTCTCAAATGTCTTTCCATTGTCTGTGAAAATAAGTGGCTTAGATGTTTACTTGTCTCTCTTTCTCTGCCATTCCACTTAAACTCTGTGACAGATGCGATCAGCATGACTTTTTGATACAGTAGCGCAACGTCATTGGCCTGCAATAAAACGCCTCCAGACTTTTAACACCGTCCCACTGTAGCATTCAAGATCGTATGATATAATCATTTTTACACTGACAATTACAGAGTCACACACTGTGTCATTCAGCTGACTAAATCTACTCAGGCGCTCCAGGAAAGGTGATACGTGATGAGGTCATACAAGTTACAGTTTCTTTTAAATTGTATGCAGATTTATGCTTATTAAATGCCTACATAATGAGCCAAGTGGTGTGTCACACTGGGTGGCGGTATCTGTCATCATAAATCTAGTACCACATTGCTTTGAAGGAGAGGTGATGATCTATTTGCTGGTCTTTAGGTTTTGAACCCTACCTTGCACCATGAACTGCAAACACTGACACACACAAATAGTACATAAGCATGCCGTATTAAAGGAATAGTCTGACATTTTGGGGAATATTTTTCACTTGTCAATGAGAAAATATAGATACCACTCTGATATCTGTATGGTAAATAAAGCAGGTGCTAGAAACTAGTGCGCTTAACTTGACACAAGAAATAGTATTAAAATAATAGTACTACAAACCCCTGTATAAAACGCAATGTTGTTTACAGTTAAATAAACTATATATAATATGTTAATTAATCGAGCTTTAGAAGTTCTGGTAGGCAAATTATGAATCAATCTTCTCATGTAACATTTGGCAGGAGAGCAATTTCCAAATATGTCAAACCATTCTTTGAACGTCTTATTAATTTTGTCCTTATCTACATGTAACTTTATGTAAATATATATTTTTTTTATATTTTCTGAAATATGATTTGTGAAATAAAGTAAATTGAGTGACATTTCTTCCTAGCTGTTCAAGCCACTTTTTCACGTACGATGCGTCAAAAAGAAAAAACTATTTGTTGCCTGATATTTTACACCCAATACAGCATGATAAGGAGTCTTATTTTCTATCATGTGAGTGTGTGGTAGGTTAAAGAAGGGTAAATGATGCGTATTAAAATGTAAAACTGGCTAGAGTGTATCTATTTATATGGCCTAAAGCAGCTGTAACTGCTAGCTAAGTGATTCATTAAAACCTCCATAGGAACTGTACTTTCTTAGCCCAAGGGAGTTTAGTAAATGTAACATAAGCAAATGTGTGTATGCACGCCTGCATCAACACACCCCCCCCCCNTTCTCATTCCACAGGAGACACATTTGGAGGTGTACAAATTAACCTCAAACTATCATTAGTCACAAACAGCACATTTGTACCATGCTGCAAAGAGCACTTGCTGATTAATTTGTTCCTTCCGTCAGAGTAAAATATATAGGTAAACACTAAAGAGCAAGGCTGTGGGAGGCAAAGCTGGTAGAACAAGAAGAATCATCCTCCATACTGTGTACTCCCTGAGGAATCTGGTTGAGGCTCATGTTAATGGGCCAAGTTATCAGTGTCTACTCAAGGCTTATACAGCTACTACTGAGGATGCTAAGAGGCATGCAATAACTTTCTGCGCATATGTAGTAAACAAACACACACACACACATTAGTAACACAACTTGGTCAGAGAGAGAGTTTAGATAGGGGGGATAACTGTGCTGGTTCAAATCCTTAAACCAGGTGCAGGGCGGGATCAACCTGGGAGGAAGCCTCTGGGCAAAAATTAGTTGTGGGACCTTATTGACATCCATATGTCGATAATCAATTCTGATCACAGGCCCTTGGATATACACACCTTCTTGTTTTCTCAGTTCTGTTATTAGTTACTATGAGTGTGTTAGTAAGTGTGTACTCATTTTATTATGTAAAATAAATCTATTAGTGCACCATAATGTCAACTGAAATAGTATCAACTTAAAAAGTATGTTCACTCATTGTTAGCTGACGTTTTTTTCCAAAGTGATTTACAATTGCTATATATGTCAGAGGTCCCACGTGTCTGGAGCAACTTGGTGTTAAGTGTCTTGCTCAGGGACACATTGGATTGAGGCCCGGTCTACAACAACATGTGGCTCCACTGCTTCATCACCACCCATGATAAAGTAAACTTCTCAAAATTACCCTTCTAAAATACAAGACAAGGTTTGGTATAGACGAGACAAATTTGTCTCTAGGTAAACACACAATTTTGGTTAACTTTGGTTTATTACACTGGTTTGAAGTGGGTTAGGGCTCAGTTGGATGAAGATAATATCACACACTTCCATGCTACAATTGAAATTTGGCAACATGTGAATTAAACATTCATGACAGTTGTGGGATGGTGGCTTAAGTTGTTACGTCAGACCACACATAAATTTATGGTCAAATGTTTAAAACCAAGTTTTGTAAAGCTTTGAAGACTCTTATCATTCCAATGTGTTAATTTAATTTTGTTTTAATCATGTATATTACCATACAAGTGTGCAATCACTTTGGTGTCCGACAAAAAAAAAATCACACAGTTAACCCTAACCCTTGGGGGTTTAGGGGGCTGGTTGCCTGTTTTTCTTTGTTGGTAATTCAGCCTTGCCTAGGTGTTACAGGTGGATAACAAACAAACACATGTTCATGCACACCCTCTCAAACACACAGCTGGATCAACTGTGTGCAAGTTCAAGCCAGGTTAGCCTTTTTTACAGCAAAGGAGAACATCCTGCCGTCCTGTCCTATTTTCTTTGGCAGAGGGTTTTTTGCACCAAGCCCAGCCTTTCTATTCCACACTGGCGTTAACAGGAGAAATGGAGAGGAAAACCTTTAGCCTTAATTTGCCACTTAGGTTTTGCCACATATCCTCGGCTAAATCCTCAAGTCTCAAGTTTTTCCCCCTTGTACTTGCGTCCACACCCGGCCACCTCCCCACACGGCTCAGTATCATTTTGTAAATCCATATTAAAGCTAGAATTAGTCTGTCTCCGTTTCAAGCAGGAACATGACAATTTCAATTAAATCATCGCGAAACCTCCTCCCATACACATTCCCTTTCCCCAAATGTCTTTGTCGGATTTTTTTTTTCTCCGTGTTTATTAGTTTCCACACTCCCCCTCCTGCCCCCACTGGTTTCACTGCGGGTTCAATAATCTGCTTAAAAACCTCTGGGCTGTGCTGTCTTTGCAGTGCGACCAGCCATGGCCAAACGCACCAAGACAAGGGAGAGGGGGCCAAGGACAGACTGTCTGAAATGAATCTGGATTTGTGAAAGGGTGGAGGGGAGGGGGGCTGGGGGGGGGGGTGCAGATGGATTTCCATTTAAATACGTCTCACTCACAGGATTTGGCAGGTTGTTCCCATGGCAACAGTGACCCATCTTCGGATTGTGTGAGTGTGTGTGCTTGTGTATGGCTTATTGTATGCGTGTGCGTGTGTGTGTGTGTGTGTGAGTCATGACCTCTTAGCTTGACACCTTTAGCCAGTTAGTTTCGCTGCAGAGGCTGGGGCCAGTCGCTCTCATTTCAGAGGAGATTTTGCCGTTGCTGTCTTCCCCGACATTAAACATTACTTCTAGTCTGCTGAGCTCTTCTCTGAAATACTTACTACACTGCAGTTAGAGCTCACTTTTGACTGTCCCTGAGAAATACATGGGATTAAAAGGTGTGATCTAGATCATGGATTAGAGCTGACAAGCAAGAATAGAATGTGTATAGAACAAAGTTACTGTGTACACTGTACACTAATACATGATTAGATTGATGACAGATGCACAGAAATATGTCACTTTAAAAATATTTTATATATGTTGCACACATATTCGATTCATACTGAATGTCAATAACACAACAGATGTATCATGTGTGACAAGGTTAGGATGTTGCATATGTGTGTTGCATAAAGGTAAAGGCATCACTTGCTGTGCACCACATGCTTATTTTATCACAGGAAAGCCCAGCAGACACTAAATGTTTCGATTAGCAAATGTAAATTGGTAGTAGGGTAAATCTCTGTTATTACAGAGAAAGTAGCAGAATTAACAGTTATATATTTAGATACTGTCCTCACAAAAAACTGTTCTTTACCCTTGAGCGCTGTTTGATCTGCCCCTAACTATAAATAACACTTAACCAAACCTTAACCATAATCATGGCAGATCAGAAAACAGTAAAATGAGTCATTTTTGCAATGGTGACATACATTTTGGAAGGTGGCGACAGACACAATAGAGCAGAAAACACCCATATGCTATTGAGTTTGCCAAGTTCAGAATTCTGGATTTCAAAGCTCAGACTTGGCAAGTTTGGCTAAAACAAAAGAACGGAAGCATGCTGCCCATCATTCAGCAACTGGAACAGCAACGGACTTGATAACGGCCGGACCGGATGTTAGCGGGCGGGACCTCAAATCTCCTAAAACGTTGTCAAAAAATTTCAAATCAGCGCTATGTTGAGAAATCGACCACACATTTGGAATTTGAACAATAATATCCCTGCATATAAAACTAATGAAAATGGATTTGTGACACAAGAACAGCAGTATTATAACTTACAACTGAGAGTCTTCTCTGCCATTTCTGCTTGATGGCGCAAAATGCATTCTGGGATACTTTGCTTTCCAAAGTCCACACAAGTCACCTGCAATGCTTGACTGTACTTGGCCAGATGCAGACTTTTGAATTGGAACAGTACTTTGGCTGCGACTGATGACGTTTCACGAGTCCAGAAGAACACAAGTACAGACAAGAATGCTGATTGAGAAACGGCGTCTGTTTGGAAGGCAGTATACTTAAACACATATGCCATGTGATGTAATATTCTCTTTTTCCGTCATTAATCTAATGAAAAACAATGAAGAAGATGTACATACAGACGTCTCAGTGTATCACACAAATGAGAAAGTTGCACTGTGATTGTGCCACAGGCTTCGTCCGAATTTGTTTCAAAATATCTTTAGCGCACAGAGTATACACATTCTAGGAATAACACGCATATCCAGCAGATGTTGGAGCATGTAACAGAAATTGACCTGGCTTATTCACAAGCCTGACTGAAAAGACTAAACCAGCCGTGTGCTGATCAGCTCAGCTGATGCCTCTGAAACCCATGGATTCAATATCATGAGACACTGCAACGAGGGCAGGCAGGAGGGAGGGAGGGGGGGGGGCGTTGCGATAAAGGCACTAAAATGGAGGCCGCGTGCACAAGCTAAATGGATTACTTCCCCTCAAATTGAGAGATCATTGTGTGTCAGGAAACTGGGACCCCCTGCTGGCTTTCAGGCCAGGGGGTGCATTCAGGGATGGGGTGCGGGTGAGTGGTTGGGTTCACTGATTTGCAGCCGGAGCATGGAGACAGAAGGAGCAGCATCTGACAGACTGCAGCAAGGCACTGCTAGGAGGGAGCAACCTGACAGAATATCTCAAACATAGGAGAAGCTCATAGAGCCGGTGCTGATTGAAAAATCCACAGATCCCACCCCTGCTGTGCGGGTGCAGCTGTGGTGGCGCATGTTAAAAGACTGGCGAAGAATTGGGGTGGTAGGGGGTGAGTTTAGGTGTCAAAGGGAATGTGAGACGAATATGTGTGTGTGCGCCTGCCTGAATGAGCACACAGCACCAGT
>JAPMOB010248732.1:0-15731 GCA_029875015.1 Lepomis gibbosus
TTTTATTTTTGTATTTGTTTACATGCCTGCCGGGTATTTTAAGTTGAGGTGCTATTTGTTTTTATCTTAGACTTATTTTAAATTTACTGTTGCACTAAAGTCCAAAAGTGAAGAATTTATGTTATTTATTACTCAAGCTACCTCACAGAAGTGCTCTGTTTGTCAACAGAGTTGTTAAATGTTAAAATACAGTGAATAAAATAAAAGATAAGGAACATCCTGGATCTGTTTTTTCGCTCTTCTTTATTCTTTTTTTAAGTATTAAAGAAGTATCCGATCGGGACTCAGTATCGGTAGATACTCAAAATCAAATGACTCGGACTTGGACTCGAGGGCAAAAAAACGTGATCGGGACATCCCTACTCCAAATAACCAGAGTGTATTAGACACCTTCCCATGGCCATTCAGGGGCATTCAGGGTTTATACTGTACACACCAGAGGAAACCCAACTCTGCTCTGAAGATTCTTAACGTGCTTCTGGATTAAAAGTCTTTAAGAGCAATTCTCTGTTCTCCACCTCTGGTCAAAAGTTATTTCACACCAAAATAAAAAAACAAGAACAACACAGAAACAAAAACAGCGGAATGTATGCTAGATGAAAAATTTCATGATCAGTGAAACCAAAGAGTTTCTACTGAAGCCTCAGTTTTCTCGGCTCTTTTCCTGCTTTGTAGTCAAGAGTAAGAATTTTGCTGCTGTGAATGTGTGGTGTGTGTGTGTGTGTAGGCCTTTGGCTCAGCTCGGGGAAAGGGTGGACAGGTCGGAGAGAAGGAGTACTTTTGGCAGTACACCCACATCCTATAAAACTAAGTACCTTCTCCCTTCCCTGGACACTAAACAACATGTGCTCTACTTAGTGTGGCCCTTAAACCTGCAAACCATATGGATCTCTGTTTACTCCCCAGAGGATCCATTTACCCTGGGGGTGTGAATTGATCTCATATCAGTAAATGTCCAAGTATAACATCTGTGAAATGACTCTATTCCTGGTCATGCGGTGCACTGTAAATGCATGGCCTCCAACTACCTCATCATCACCCAGTCACTTAGTTGTTGATACAGTTGGACCTGAGCTCATGTTTAGGTAGCCATGGGGTACCATTGTTATCTTTCCCCCTACTCCACTACCCTTCTGCCCCTCGACCCACGCTTTAAAAGATCTGTTGGAATCTCCTGCGGTTCAGCGGGGAGGTTGGAGAAGATGATGATCATGGTGACCTGTAGGGGTCAGAGTTCCTTCACCTCACAGTCCCACGTGTGACTGATCAGACGTTCCTTGTTCAGCCTTCCTTTGACAACTTCTCAGGCTGTCTAGTCAGGTATTGTTCACAGAGAATAATCTGATTTCCTCCTCTCCATGAGTAAATCTGAGTCTGCTTCACTTATCACAGGGGTAATAAATAATTTATATGATGATATAAATGATTCATAATGCAATAATCCCATGTCACTTGCCTAATGGGACCTACAGTGGATAATGTTTGATGAAATTCTACAGTATTATGTGAATAATATTTCCACTATGTTGCAGGCATGAAAATTATACCTGCCCACTATCCTCTGGCTAGAACTCCTCAGCTAAGGATGCTGCCAAATATTGTCCCCACCAGCCAAAATGCGAATGAGGTCTAATGGAAATATTGAATGTGGAGATGGCAGCCAAATAACTGAGCTGGGCTGCTACCTGAAGGCCTGACTTCTAATAGAGATATCACTGCATGGGTGTGTTTCACCAAACTGACAGCATGTTGTTTTAAATGACTGATATGCTCACAGGTATCATTAGCTATCTACAGATGGCCATGTGCTTATGTGTGTGTGTGCGCTCACACGTGTGTGTATGTACCTGCTTGTGTGTATAATTATGGATCCCTCAGTGCTGAGCGAGAAACATTTCTCTTTGGGAAAGCCATCTGCTGAAACAGACCTGCGCCATTCATCCTGAGTATAATTACCATGCAGGAAAGAACGGAGCAGAAAAATTACATCCAGGGGAAAAAAAGAAAAAGGGATAGAGGGATAAATGACGCTCAACTGCCAGGGAGTCTATTTTATGTCTGGCACCACTTTTCATTGCAAAACTGACAAGAACGGTTGATCAAAACAGAGACAGAGAGACAGGAGGAGAGAGTCCATCAGAGACTTCTGTAATAAACAGTTAGACAGCAGAACTTTTGATTTGGCAAGTGAAGTTACTTTTCTAAATACCACTAAACTGCTCTCTTCTTGGCATAATAGTATATATAACAAATTATTAATAATTATTAATTCATGTGCATTAGTCCCAAGTAATTGTTTTACTGAAATAATTTAATTAGTTGGCATTATTTTCAGCTAAACAGAACATAATGCAACATAGACACCATATATGAAAGACTTATCTGCATGACTGAATAATAATTAAATGCAAACTAGCTTTATAGACATGTATATTGTAACATCATGTAAAACAGTTTTCATGTTCAGAAACTCACTGTAACCAACTAATTAAAAATCATATAGAACAGATTTGCATTATTTTCTGTCACGCAACCAAAGCATGTGCCTGAAAAGCCATAATGCTTGACAAGTCTTGTAAAGAATCTACTTGTTTCAACGCGGTTTACTTTACTGGTATTTTTATAAGTCATCACAGTTAAAGCTTCTCTCTGCCTTACAGGGACATCTAGGATCTCACAGTTACAACAACTTCTATAGAAGCTGTTTTTCTAGTAAATACTTCAATCTACATGATCAAGAGACAATGCTCTAGGACATGGGATCTACCCATAGGATCTACCTCATAGTGCAGGGGTGAATCATTAAGAGATTTACTATTTATGACAGATAATACGAATGCAAGGAACTCACCTTTATAGGAGAGTTTTAGCCGGGGGACGTTGTTCTTGGTCTGTTGGGCTCCGCTGCCCTCTGTCCTGATCAGAACCACCCCACACAGCAGCATAATGCTACCCCAAAGAGAGTCCATGGTCCTGGGGCAATAGAGGCCAGAGAGGTCCCTTAAATGCACGGCTCCAGTGCAGTCAGTGTCAGATCTGGTGTAGTAGAAGAAATACCGGAGGATTTTTTTTCCTGTCCAATGATTATGAATAAATGCTGGTGGTTCAGTCCAGACTGGTTCTCAGCAGGTCTCGACACCTACCAAATCAAAAACCCTTTCCTGTTCCAAGGGTTAAAAACCAAAATTAGAGTCCAACTCCAGGGGGGACATAACCTGCAAAGCAGAGTTGTGGGTTATGGATCAATGTTACTACAAGTGAGCCTGCCACACCACTAAGTCCAATGCAAACTTAACCAAACTAAGCACAAAAAAGAGAGCTTCACCTTACTAAATGCTAGGAAGAATGAAAGGGTCTGGGAACAACTGCCATAGTTTCCTGTCCTGGTACCTAACCAGCATGTAGCTCTGTCTGAATAGCCATCCACGTTATCGCTGAGTCTCTACCTTTAGCTAAAGACAGAAAACAGGTCCAGTTTGTTTCAGCTGTTAATCCAGTCTGCTTGGTAAGCACAGTCTGCACTGACTATCTCTCTCTCTCTCTCTCTCTCGTCCCTCTTTCACTCTGGTTTTCTATCTACCTCGCTCTCTACTTAACACTGCTCTGGACTAGTTCAGCCCCACTCAGCGCAGCTCTGCCCTATCCCCACAGCACAAGGCACACAGTGCAACTGAGAACAGCTGAGGCAGACAGCATACTCAGAGTGAGAGAGAGAGGGAGAGAGAGCGGGAGAGAGAGAGAGAGAAGAGAAGGCTTGAGAAAAGAAAGTGCAGTGTAGGAGAGATAAAGGGTGAGAGAGAGCATATAATGCATATGAAAAAATAGTAAAGCAAAAGTAGAAGGAGAGGAAAGGTTAGGGTAAGGCAAAAGGTTAGTAAGAGTATGAAAACAGGAAAACACAGCGGAACATGAAAGTGGAACATTGTTGGGAAACTCATTCTTATTACAAAAAATTGATTTTGTTTTTCCGTATACATGAGACCCTAAAATACTAATTATTATTTTGCAACTTTTACAAACAAAACAGAGGATCACACAAAAGAAACATAAGACTTCTAGTCCCACAAGGTGTGAAGTACAGTGAATTTATATTAAATCAGTGCTTTACATTGTTTACCACACATGATATTTTCTGTGTTTAGATTTATCTTTAAAATCATGGTCTTTTCCTCTATCCTTCACACAATGTTTTTCCCATTTATGAATGCATTTTTACAGTTTTTATGCATCATGAAGGTACAGTATTAGGATTAGCTGGCAGAAGTCATCTTTAAGTCAGCTGAATCCCCTCAGTTGTTTCTTTCTTGCACTGTTCTTATATGTTATTTTGTTCTGAGGACCTGCATAATACTGAAAGGAATCCATTTCATAATAACATATTTCCCAGAAGACAAACTGTATCATAAATTAAGTTATACATATTTTATGATATCACTTGTGCTTAAATGTATTATGCTCTTGAGGCAATTTAAAAGAATTACGTGGTTAAAACTAAGCTTAGTGTACTGTTATTTAATATCAGTGATTCCATTGTATGCTATTTAACTGGTGCCTCTTCACATAAAGCATCAGCAGTATAATTTACCTGAGTCTGATGGATAAGTGGTAACGCTGACATTACAGTGTTGTAGTTCATGGTTTATATGGAACTATCTGGATAAGAGACAAATACATCTTGTCAGGTCTAATCTATCTGGTGATGGCACCACATTCAGCAATCACATTTGAACTTACAAGTTCCTAGAATTAACTTATTTTCAAGCTTAACTTCATGTTCAAACTGAACAGTCTGTCTCATGGGTTTAAGTGAGACAAATCGCAATCTATGGAAAAACAGCAAGTTCAAGTTCTGAGCAAATAACTGCATTCCCAGGATGGGATACAGTACATTAAGTTTAACTAATTTGGGCAATGACATGAACATGGGTAAAAAACATGCACAAATAATCCACATTTTACATAAATACAGTGTTACAAAAACACTATAAAAACCATATTAAGAATCTTAAATAGTCACTTGAGCATAAAGGCAGATTGATTGGGCAATTATTGGCTACTCCATCATAGTCTGAAGGGGAGTTCCCTGTTTTTTCTCTTAAAGCATCCCAAATGAGATGTCAATCTTACTATAAACAGCAGACCCTCAGTGAGCTGATTTCTTCTCGTGGTGAATGATAATGACTTTAGTGGCAATGGCATGGTTAAGACCTCTAACAGGCTCTATCCATCTGGATAAAAAGCCATCAGACAGTGGGAGGAGAGCTGAACTAATCCTGTAGTGAGTGGATGGGCCTCACGGTTATGCTAATGTAAACTGGCGCTTGGAGGTTCCAGGGAGAACACTGGAGACTATGAGGAACAAGTGTCACGCCACAGTCTCTGCTTCCCAAAAAGACTGGATCAGGGGCTGGAACAGACAGATCCTTTTCTTGGCGATGTGGGATTGGCAGTGTTGACGTGCCAGTTCATTATTCCAAGGATCATGTAACACAATCTGCCATAACTAAGGCCAGACGGAGCGATTGTTTGAGGGGAATTAGGACTGAATGGCCCACTTGAGAATGTAACTCCACACTTCTACTGGCCATACTCCTTGCATGTTGATCGCTGTGTTTTCATGCATTTGATGTTCAAGTGTTAAGTGGATAACTGCAACTATAACTTATTTTACTATATGTCACATCAATAATGCCATCTATGCCCTTAGTTGAGATTATGTCACTTCTGATTCTGTTTGATTTTTATCAAAAATGCATATGCAGACTTGAAAATTGGCAGTTAAATCCTTCTGGCCACTCTTCAAAGAGAAAAAAGACAGTGGTGAGAATGTCCCAGTTCCAGATATAGGGGTTGTATTCAGAGCCACCAACTCAAGAGTTCTCCACTTTTCCTCTGAACCCTCTCAATTCAGAGGGTATTCTAACTCATCCATTGTGTATTCTCTCCCTAAAATTTTCTTTTGATCTTTTTTCATTTCTTGACTTTGACCTTTATTAACACTCAAAATTGTTGTTATCTCTGAATGGCCTGGAAACAAGTTTTCTGTTTTTGTTACCCTGCAGATTCCAAATGTTCTTCAGCTTTAAAGTCTTTTAAAATGGTTGTATAGCATCGTCCTTTGCCTCTCACCCCTCAGCCTAGCTCTGGTTCACAAATAAACTGAATAACATTGGTCCAACATAGTCCTTGACTATGTGTGGGTTTTTACAGAAAGCCTAACGGTAGTTGTTTGTTTCAAGGAGAATGCCCCCTTCTGAAGCACCAATTGAGCCTCATGGTCTAAACTCTTCTATTCACTTCCTTTCAGACAGAGGGCCCAGATGACTCTGGCCATCTCAGCGCTCATCAACTCGTATGTGCAAGTGCAATAGGGGAGGGGGGACTTCTTTAATTTGTGGAGAGGGATGGTATGTTTGGAAGTGGGGTTGTTAAGAGCTGTGGAGTAAGAACAGCAGCAGAAGAGATCTGTCAATACCCATTGAAAACTAGAGTCCCCCATCATAGTTCACTCAGCCCTCCTTAAACAATACTCTCCCCATCTTACCACACCTCCTGCCTACACAAGTATACCCCCAACCCTTAGACCTCTCCACACATAAGCTGCTTTCCTCTTTTGCCTCTCTCTGAGCATCACCTCCCCCCACTCCACACCAGTACATACATTAACCCCCATCTACTGCCATGTCTCTCCATCCCTCTGCACCAATACCCAACACGAAAAACTTCTTCCATCACTTTCTCCATTCCTCTGTCCATTCCTCCTTTTCTCTGTTTCATCCTCTCTGAACCCCACCTACACTCTGCAAGCCTGGGAACATAATCCTCTAAATGAGAGGATTTGGCTCAGCAAAATGAACCACAAGCCCAAAACAAGCAAATTAACCACATTTGCCGCCCACCTACCCTTTACAATACCAGCCTGCATAGTTCACCCCTGCATCCACCCACCCAGCTGTAGTTAAGATTAGCTTCATGGAGGGCAGCACTGAGTGACTGGAACAGGCAGCATGAGAAAAAAAAGAAAATACAAATAATATTACAAGCTGAAATATATGAAATTGCCTGTCAAGAAGGGTTTTAGAAAATGATTCGTCAAGGCATTCATGTTCCATCAGTCTTCAGTTCCTCTGAGTGGAATAAATTACCATACAATAATTTAAATACCATTGTATGACATTTTATTCCCATTCCCCAGACAAGATGAGATATTCGATGCTGTGATGCAGTTTGCTCCATTGCCATGGATATTGGGTTGCTGCCTATGACAGGACTGATGTATTGGCATTGTGGTTATTATGGGCATAAAACACACATGCACACACACACAAACATGTGATGATGGAAGCCAGCTGTGTGAGCCGGCAGGTCTTGGTATGAAGGAAAATGGGATGGCCTTTTTTCACCTTGTGAGCTTCTGGGATCAGCTCAAGTCCTCACCAACTTACCCCAGGGGCATCTGTACAAAAAAAACATATCAAATCTGCCCACTGCTAAACACTAGTAGCACTATTTAGAACACTAGTTAGGACAGAGTAAAATCAGACTTGAGCGCATCTGTCATCACTGTCATCAAACAAAGTGTGCAAAAACTATTTTCCACTCCAACTCTTCTATGTAAGCATACTCATGAGAGTTTTGCATAAATAGACAGAGGATGCTGTGCACTATTCATGACTGAATAAACCTCATGCTGTTGGTGATTTACTCTTTCTTAATAAAAAATGGATGAAAAAAACAGCAAAAACCTCAGAGCTATGAATAAATTACCAGGAACAGTGCATGGTCTTCATCACCAAAGCAACCACACCCTTATCATGGTAGAGGATCTGCTATGGCAAAATGGCGAGTGTGCAATTTGCCAGTTCATATGATTATGCTGGGAAAAATATACATTCTGTAAGCAAATCAAAAGTTGAAGCGGACTCTAATTTCACGACATATTGACGACAATGCAAACTCTGGTTAATTAAAATTGCTTCTCTAGAGAACAATACTAGTTTGCCACAGGGCATTAACACTGAGATCAGAAGACACAACGCCCGTTTGGATGTGCTTCACTCTTTCACCAGTCACATGAATTGATCATTATCTATCAATATTTCAGCCTACAGGCTACCTGCTTTCTCCAACAACAAAACAATAAAAACACACAGCCTCTGTCTGTCTCACATGTAGCCACCCAGAGATTACACAGACCAGGACATGGCCTGTGGTAGAACCTTTCTAGGTCATGTACTCCTTGAAATAATGTCACACACTATAGACCAGAAATTCAAGATATATTGGTGTATTAAAAAAGTAATAATCTTTTCACTGTGTTTGTGAGAAGACACCGTGTGGAAAATGTCAGAAGATTGTGTGATATTTGTGAACTTTTGATGACTTTATAAAAGCCTAAAAGCCAGACAGTGTAAATGTAATGTGATACATTTTGTTTGTGTTCCTTCTTGGAGGTTAGAGTGCAGGGTCAGCTGCAGTACACTGCCCCAGGAGCTGGTAGTGTTTCAGGGTTTTGCTCAATATTTCAGCAGCGTGGACTCATTGCAGGATATCTTCTCCAAGCACTTAACGCACTAAAGTTCCAACTTTTCTCAGATATAGTAATGGTATTAAGAGATAGGCAAAAGTGCTCAACACCAAAACCTTTACACGTGTGGTTCCAAATCACTTGGTGACTCATTCATTTAATTTCCCTGACAGTCTTTTCCATGCTTAGGCTTCTGGAGGTGTTCCCTTTACAGTGATCTGCTATCATTATGAATCAGCTTCTGTTCTAAACTGCATTTGTCCTAACTGAGCTTTTATGGTTGGTAGATACAAACCAGACATGCATTGCCGCTTAAGTCATCCACCATTTTTGTTTTACCTATCTGTTAATGCACTAACTGAAGAATAACATTAGTGCTATTGCTTCTTTAAACAGAAACCATCACACTTGCTCTATGATCCTCTAGACATTTCCAAATATCCTGTCATAAACTGAGTTTGGCAACTGTAAACTATTCCTCCTACAGAATGGCTTGCTGATAATTATCTTAGCTGAACCTTACTGCACACAAAAATCATTTTCTTTAAACAAAACATTTTAGACTCGTGTGACTTTGTGGCTCTGTCTCAAAATATTCAGAAATTCAATGTTATCACACCAAGGCAAGCACTGTATTATACTACAAATAAGAAGTCTACAAGAAACATACACTGTGGCCAAGAAGCAATGCAACAACAGGGAGCCCCACACAACTAAACCTGAAATACAGCCTGCTCTTTCTGGATACTCTATGTTCATAACTTATGTTGTTTAGGTTGTTTTACTCAATCATTAAATCCAACATCTGTTACATAAATTGTATGTTTTACAAGGTTTGAAAAACTGCTGCCGTTTTACAGATTTACTGTACAAAAGCAATAAATCTCTAGAGAATGAAACACCTAGGTTTGCAAAGCTTATATGTCACAGCAGAGTCTCACTGTCCAGTGAATGGGGAGAGGGTATAATGATAGAAAGATCAGGAGAATAAGTTACAAAGCGTTGTTAGTTTCTGTTAAAATTGTGTGTGTGTGTGTGTGTGTGTGGTGGAGACAGACAAGCTGAAACTCATCACTGATGCTGTTTATTGACTCAGCTGAGAGTGACAGCGGTCCAGACATCACACAGCTCACTTCCTTCACGCTATAACAAACTCAACTGACATGACCATACACTTCACTTTCTGTCTCACTGTCACACCCCTGGTGGTTAACACAGCGAGCCCTATGTAGCTCAAGGTGTCAAGAAGAAAAGGTTGGGAAAGAGAGAGAGAAAGAACCATAAAGCACTAAACCACAGCCCAACATGTGATGGTATACCTTGTGGAAGTAGACATAACAATAACTTCTTCTAGGCAAACGTGTGACTGACTCAGAGCCCTCCCCCCCAATGTGGGCAGTGCCAATGGCAAAGTAGTTAGCAAGACACACAGGAGCTACTGTTTCTCCAGTTACAAGAATTCATAACCTACTGATACACTATTCTTAAGGCAGGGGTATTTTCCTCTGTTTATCCATCGCTGCCAACCTAGACAGAGCCTAAAAATAATAATCAACATTCAATATTGTTTAATGGTTTTGCTCCATAAGGAACAAATGTGACTGTCTGACTGTAATTGTAAACAAGAGCCAATATGACAGCCAAACTTAGTTGCCACTCAGTGGCTATTGTCATGGTATGCTGGGGCTTATTGGGAGTTAAAGGTTAGACTTCATTAAAAACCAATACTGAAGACTTGGGATTATACCCCTGCTGAGTCTTTGATCAGAAAAGAAGGGGGTCAGTGAAGAGACTGTGTCACTCTGGGTTAAGCCTAACCTCTAACCCTCTAACTCTGTTAGTTTGAAAACAATATCCGTCATCGGTGAAGTCAAAAAATGAACAAAACAAAAGTTACCAGCAAAAACTCTTCACCTCATACATACAAAGTTTGTCTCTTTCCTTCAAAATGATCCATATGACCATTACAGATATGATTAATATAAGCATTTCTGACACCTCCATGGTTAAAGTGTGATTACGTTTTGGAAACCATTAACTGCTAGGTCATGGTAAACCAAATCATTTTTTACTAGGGGACTGTGTGACAAAGTGGGATAATTAGACATACATTTGTCTAAATTAATACCAGCTAGGCTTTGGCAAAAAGAACATTGGTGGAAACTAAATCATTTTGTAAGCATTTATGCTTTAATGTTTACCTTTCTCACTGCTTCCCAAAGACTATACATATTGAATGTCCTTGTAATGGTCCTTTGTGCATTTTAATCAAATCACTTTGCTTGCCACAGCTGACCTCTGAATATGCACATCAGCAGTGACAGTTGGGCCCATAAACATTGTGTGTTCTGACATTTAGTGTTGGATTAACTGACCTTGTCAATAGCAGGGCAGCCTGGTCAAAAGAGGGGCTTGATTGATCGATCTGGGATGCCTTTTTTAATGGGTCTACTGGTGTTAAGCTGAGGTCAAACAAAAGGGATCCATGAGCCTCCATCCTTCCACCAAGATTTATACCTTCAATCAGAACCTTGACTCTGACATAAACCCAATAATCCCTATTCAGCCTTGGACTGTTCTGTCCTAAGTGAATACAGTCTACCTACTCTAAATCACTTATTGCCACAAAAGATGAAAGGAGCGGCGTAATGTGGGGACAAAACATGGATAGCAACAAAAAAGAAGCCAAATGAAAAAAACATAAAAAGAACCATAGGACATGATCATTCATTCCTTAATGCTTTTTAGGAAAGAGAATACTCTGTCTACAACTGAACACCAAACAATGTTGATTTGCTTTGCCACTGTGCAGAAGCATCTTAGAGAGGGGTCATTATTGGCCTGCTGTGTGGCTCAAAGGCTCCATCAGTGCTCTTAACATTACCTGAAGTGACAGGCATCTTTCTCAGGTCATTATGAGCTGCTGCTTTGACATGAAGGCGATCAGAGAAAGGGCTTGTGTTTCAGCCCACCTTGCTCCATATACAACCAACAGACAACAACAACCTCCAGCTGATGTCTTCTGTTGCTCCTCACTTTCTTCTTCACACCTCTCTGCCCCTGTCTATTCTGTGTCTGTTTATACTCATTCAGACCACTTCCAGCGTTCTGTAGCTTCTGCTAGAAGCTCACGTAGCTGAGGCCCCAGGGAGGTTTCTAAAAGCCCCAATTCTACACTAATTAGTCAAGAGGAAATTGCACCTCATTGCTCACAGAGCAAAAATGTGACACAACCTGCCCAGTCACCCCAGGTGTTGACCAAGCTGCAACCTCTGGGTCTAAAAAGTGAAGCCAATCCAGAAGTGCCTTAAACCATCATTCTTTCTAATAGCCAGCAGGGGGCAACTCCACTGGTTGAAAAAAATGTCTGATTGCAATGGAGTCTATAGCAAAATGACCCTACTTTTGAATTTAGTCCGTACTAAACACTTTTCTTATGAGCTTGTGGTCTCTATAGCTAGTTTCAAATATTCTTCAACACAGCATGATGTTCATTTGGTAAATGTTAGTCCTATTTAGAGTGAAATAGATGATAACGAATGGTATGATTTAGCGTGTGGCTACCTTGTGATTGACAAGCCTCTTCTACGGAGGCCTGTCAGTCAGGATAGAGGTGAATTGTATGTGCTGCACTGTGTACATTTATCTAGCAGTGAACTTCCTTTTGGGTGCTGGCTGTGTTTTCATCTAAGAACTTTGATGCTTTCACAGTGTGTTTTCAGATCACAAAAGTTAATTTTAACATTTTAATTATAAAAATGCCTTGTACTAAAATTCGGCTGTAAATTTTTTCAGGTATAACTACATTTTGTTTTAAGCCTGTTTTTCATTAGTCCAAATAAGCATCCTGATTAATATCACAGTTAACGTGAATTATAAATACTCCGATAGACTGTAGGGTGCACTTTGCTAACCAAGCTAGCTAGCCCTACTCTCTTGTCCAAATATGGTCACTTCTGGTTCCAAAAAAACAAGATGGCAACAACCAATATGCCAAAGTCTAAGTTTCAAAACGGTAGTCAATAAACCCATTGGTGACGTCAGGGAGCCCACATCAACTTAATTTATACAGTCTATGGTGATGAACCTCAATTTACTAAATTCACATGTATTTTTTAAAGAATAAAAAAAGTACATACCTTTTTACTAGAATTAATCTTTTGTGTTTTTTCACATAAGAATAACATCACCACCCTTCATTCCACCACCGTCCTCCTATATTTTCCCTCATCCATGGTTGTCTTTAAACACACCTCAAGAAATGTTTGACTTCTGCTGCAGTCAACCAGGTGCAGCTATATAATTTTTACAAGAATTGTAACGTCCGGCTCATAAATAATCTTGTGTGCAAGTAGCATTTAAGATTAATGTTCCAGTTGTATTATCCCTCACCACAATCATAGCTTTGCTATAACCCTAAGATTTCATTGATGTAAACATACAAAAATATTTTTAACAGATCAAATTTCATGTCACATAAAGCATTTATCAAAATGAGTGCCCTGCAGACAAAAACAAGTCATTATGAAAGGGTGGTGTGTTTAGTTTCACTCATAAGTAGAAAACCTGCATTCCTGTAAGTTAATATAGGGCACTCACAGACTACGAAGAGTTTCTGCGCCAGATTAGGTAGGGAGAACCCCTACAAGCTGCAGAAAGAGAAGAGGGTATTATTGTATGACCCTCTTAGCTAAAGTATCAATAACTGCAGGGCTTGTCACGGTCCAGTGAATAAGGCCGTTACCTGGAGGAAAGAGAGAAACTACACATAATATCCATCTATCAATCTCTGATTACAGCACTGATAGCAAGCACTCCATGCTAAAGTAATGTCAATATTGGGCAAGCAAACCTGGGGAAGAGCAAAGAGGGATGCAGAAATCATTAGAGAGAGAAGAAAGGAAGCTCACAGCTTCCTCTTTTGTGAAAATATGTGGGGAAAATGGTCCAGTTGTCCAATTAAGCAGAAGCTCCAATCCAGAAACTCATGCCCAGGAAGGAACCCTTGGCCATGCTTTCAGTACCCAGTGTGTCACGCCACATTAGTCAAGCACCAGTCTTTGCCAAGGCATCAAGCACAACACAGCCACTGCTCTCCAAGTCTAAATCTCATTTATCCAGCCTTCCTTTCCCTAACCCCTTTATCTCATCCGCAACCAAGCCTCATGTTCTTCTGCTTGGGTGCCTCATGGCGCTGATAGATGTATAGTCTTAAGACCCATGGCTGAATGAAGATGAAGGCAACCACTGTTACAGTGAGAGGACACATTCTGGAAATGCTGCTGATTGAATGCAAACACAAACAAAGAGACTCATCAAACCATCCCAACAGGAATAGTCATTTTTTATTGCTGTCTGTGCCCCCATGGCCTCTATGTTCCATGGCTCTACCCCGCTTCTCGTGATCACACAGGGTATGAGTGCCCAACTTGCCATCTCCAATCACGCCACAGTGTTCTGCATCTTTCATGTGTCTGTCCAATTGGGAAACATTGTATAAATGCATCATTTGGTTTTCATCATTATGGTGGAGCCATTGAATAGGACCACTCTGAGTGTTGTAAACATGGGTTTAAAAGATTGTTAATGAGGGCTTAGGTTTTGAATCTAGTTCTACACAATCTTCACTGTTTCAAGTTTCCACTACATACTGTAGCTATAAAGCCATCTGTATGTGAACAATCACTCTGTTTAAAACATGGCAGACTCTCCAGTGTTTATGATGTTCTTTTGTAGATGCACTGCAAACCAGCCCAGTGCCAAACCTTGCACAGCTACTGAATATTTTTGCCTTGTTTGTTTGAAACAATCAAATTGAGTGGAAAAAGAACACAAAGAACTTCATCATTCTGAATATGTAGCAACGCATAATTAAAACACAATGTTAGCTACATTGTTAAATTGAGTAATTAACCAAACCCGCAGCAGTATATTATCATGCTTGGCTCCCTTCCTCTCTGGTATGTGGTCTGCCATGCCGCTGCATTATATATTGTATTGCATTGGCAATAGCAGTAAATGAGAAGAAGCCGCTCAACTCCAACTCAATATTATGTTGAAAGCACAGCTCATGGGATACATAAGGCCATATTAAACCACAGAACAATATTAATGCTATGAGCAAACACAAACACTCAATTACATTTATGACTTGTAATATCTCTTCATGCCACAGCATTCACACGAGATTTCTATTCTTGCTCCTTTTTACTTTACCAAGACTGACTTTTGTTTGCCTGAAAGCTGAGGTATGATGGAGCTTTTGGAGACATAAATGACCTTTTGACTGCTGTCACTCACACCTGCAAAGACAAGCTTATCATAACTGCCCCACCCCTTCACCCGGCACTCCATTGGGAGAAAGGTCAGCAATATAAGGGGGAGGATCAGGGATTAATGGCACACTTAGAAAAGCTTCCCAAAACAAAGTGAAACTCACCTCAGGGCATCAGGGTGATAACACTCTAAGACAGAGGGAAAAGAAATACCTCTCAGGCTCTGTTGTCTGCAATGTTTACTTAAGGCCTCCCTACATTGTCACACAGGTCAATAAATATTATCATTTGACCATGTCATATTTAGCAGGTAATTGCACTCAATTTGTGATAAAGGTACTGCTGAAAAAGATGAAACACAAGAATGTACACTTACATTGTGTTGGGATAAAAGTTGAGCCTGGTTTTTTGCTGAAGTGCAAATCTGTTTTTTTTTTACCATGTGCATAGAACATTTGCAAATGCAGTAATCTCAGTTAAATGAATAAGAAGGCTGTTATTTTTCACATAGTGCTGTTTGGTCTGAACAGGGTCTTATTAATTATTGCAACCATTACTGCTGCTTGCAAGTTGTAAAAGTGTGATTGTAACAGCAGTGATGTTTACTCGATCATTCAGATACAGCTAACAAAAGGAATAATAATGGAATAATATGTCACCAAAGACAAGTACAGCAAGGCAGAATAAGTAAGAACATGCTGGTCAGCCTAGCTAGCTAATACTACAGTGAATTAGTGAATATAGCAGCTCATGTTTACAGTTTTTCACAATTGCTAAAACACTAAACCCCATTCTCTGAACCCAATGCTCAGTGGCCTAAATCCATTTGTCCAAACAGTCACTCTGTAAGCAAAACCTTAAACAAGTTCAGGTAGTTAAGACACTGTTTGCAAATCTCCTCCACTCTTTTTGCAAAACTCTAAACACAT
>JAPMOB010248740.1:0-37374 GCA_029875015.1 Lepomis gibbosus
TATATGTATATATATGTATATATGTATATGTCGCTGTTTGTGCCTAAAGAATATCTGATTGATACAAATTTTAATACAGTAAATACTTCAAAAACACCGTGGTAGCGGGGAACTGTGTTCAAATGCTACTTTTTGCCACAATATGTTTGTTTTCTGGATGTGCATTTCTTTACATGATAATTCACCCTTCCTGAAAAAACAAATGTTGAGTTAACAGTCTCTTTTCAAGGTTCACTTACGTGCTGGTTTTGGAGCTTTTGACCATCTCATCCAGTCTATATCAGGAGATTGACTCTTTGAGATTGTTATGTTCACTGCTGATGCTCAGGTCAAGAATGAAGTGTCAACTTCTAAAGTGACAATGTGTAACATTTGAAAGAACAAACAACAATCTTCCCCTTACAAATGAAAAGTTGAATTCATAAACAATGAACACGCCCTTGGGTGGGTTCTTTGCTACAGCCTCACTTGGTCTGTAATGGTGAGTAACTTGGTGGTTTAAGTCAGAACATAAATGTGTACTGACGGCCTTTTTCTAGTTGTGCCACAGCTACAGTAAGATTTAGTATTTACAGCACTTTGTGGCCACTGTTCACTAGAATTGACATAATCTCACTTTAAGCTGACATGAATGAGACATGCTAAAGGGCACTCGAATCATGTTTGAAGTTTGTCTATATTTCCAACAAAACTGGGCAAACTCAGCCTGCTGTGGTTCGGTAGAAATCTCCAGAACAAGGGAGCCCAGTATGTGGGCCTTGAGTTGAGATTGTTTTGTCAACAGCTGTTGCCAAGGTCAAGAATCAACTGTCAGGCTCAGGGCAGGAGATGTGACTTAATGCGCTCTCGTAACTGTGTGGTGTGACTTTATTTTATTCACTAGAGGGAACCAGCGACTCAGTTTCTTTTATTTTATCTGATATCAGGGAGCTTAAATACATGAGTTACTAGTGACCTCACCAGCATTTCTATTTCACTTCACATTATTGTTATTGTTTTGTTATCTAAAAGATGCATTTGTGGAATTAAACTACATAGATAAGCTTTATCAAGAACAACCAAAACCTGTTTTTTTTTCCCACAAATTCTTGTCACTGTTTCTGTTCAAGACACAATGGAGCCTCATGCAGTGAAGTAACAAAGCCAAATACCAGGAGACGACATCATGTGAGACATGTTCAGACTTCTGTCTAGCTTGCAGGCAGCTGTACAAAGTCTTTTCTCAGGAACTAAACATAAAAAAATGATATCCGCATAGAATTCTCATTTGAAGTTCTCTGAATTTAATATTGTTACCCATTGCAATAAAAGAACATGCATTTGTGGAAGTACTGGTATGAGTTATCTACAAGAATGACACTAAGAAGCACCATTAATGCTTAAAATTGAAGTTAAAGTGCTATTAAATCACACTTGATGATCAGTTTTACTATATTTGGGTGCAATGAAAAAGCATTGCTTTCCATTTTAAAACCTGGATACGATAAAGGAATGCAAATATATATTTTAAAATCACTTAAGAAGAAGCACATTTCTCCTGATTATGCCACTAACATCTGAGCTGCTATAATAAAGCGTAATTCAACATTTGCCTGGGAGCATATGGGCCTCTGTTTGATGTCTCAGTGTGAATTGCTGAGATGTTTCATTGTACTGAGACGTGTCATACCAGTCGTAGCCCCTAGCAGGGCCCCATAGTACAGATGGTCCTAACCACAGTGTAACCTGTGCAGTCCCCACGAGGTTACTCGAGTTCAGTCACTGCTGCGACTGTGATAGCATGTGGCTGCTGCCAGATTTGAGGTTGTTTCATGTAGATGTACATCTAATGAAAGCTCTGTGTGGCCTTCTTATGACTGTACATGAAGAATGGATTCTAAAATACAAAAAAAATGCTTTGGAGTTTGGCGTGAAAGACTTTAAGTTCACAGTTTTTTGTAGCAACTTTATCTAGATACTAGAGAGTACAAGTGAAGTGATCATGTTTCAGAGGGGTGAGGGGAGTCTTTGGAAATTTTGACTATCCTGTAAATCAAGCCTCATTACATCACACATGGAGTTGAGCTCTCAGGGCCGCCCTGTTCACCAAGCCCCTGCCATGCAACGCTGTTCATTGGCCCCCTGTTGTCGGGCAGTTGCATCTGATTGGATGAAAACAAGGGCAAGTCTGCACAAGACCTACTGACAGACTGACATGGAAAAAGAAAGGGAGGCATGCCTGTTGGAGTTTTGCATTGTCCTTACATGGAAACACAAAGGGACACGAGGGGAAGCAACATTAGCACATATACATATTAAGTTTGTGTAAGAAAGGGGCGATGGCTGGTCTTTCAATTCAATTTAACTGATGTTCAAATGAACACTACTAAACAGTAAAAACCTCTTTTTTACCAATATTTATCTTTCAATAAAACTAAATCCTGGCTTTTAAATCCAACACAAGCCAACATGTCTCAAAAGTTTTTTTTCAGGTTGTGAATGATTATTTTGTGCCCATCTGTAAATTATTTCCTTTGAAAATCAGTTCCTCTGAATGCCTCTCGCGTTGCCGGGTTCACTGAGGCCGTCTGTTGTTAACGCTGCTTGGATCGAGTTATGTAACAGCCCTCTTTGAAAAAAACAGAGAAGGGGAAAGTCCTGCTCACTTCAGCTTGCATGTGAAAGCTCAGCCTAGATACTTCCCTTTCTCTCAGTCTCCCATTGACAACAGCTTGCTGTATTGCTGTCAACCGCTGACCAGAATTTTAAACATGTAAGAATAAATGTTGTAAGCTGTCTGAATTGTCCTTTGGACGTTTGGAGAAACGCTTAAGTGTTTGAGACAGCTCAAACTTGCTTTCATCCCCGTGAGACTACACAGGGCTCTTTTGTGATGATCAGCAGGATTTAGATGAATGTGCTCTCTCTCCAAAACCATGAACTCAATCTCTTGTATGTCTCTCTATGGCTCTACATTACCACATATTGCTAGATCATACAGGCTACAGCACTGCTTTGAAATAATACTCAAGATAGGGTGTTAAATATCCTTTGGTCTTGTTAATGTTAAGACATCTAATGGTGTCTAAGCCTTCGCTTTCTCTGGCTTCATGGTTTCACTCATACAGCTCTAAATATAACCTGGGTGAAAATAACACTGTCATGCTCTGCTCCTCCTTGTTGCGAGATGGTTGACCTTGTCCAGACATCTGAGTTAGACTCTGTATGCAACCAACATTTCATCCAGCCTGCACGTACCTAAAAAGCCCAGACACAGTAATGAAATGGTCAAAATTCACACATGTTGCAATTTGTTTTTAAAGATGATGGTTAAGTTAACGAGAAAAGGCTGAGAGGATGAAAACTGCAGGTAAAAAAATATTAAAATGTTAATTCTTTGCTTAAAATAAGCTGCTGTTGTTGAAGCGCTGAAAGGAGCTGAGGTGTCATTTGAAATGTCAGAGCTGAAAGCAAACTGTCAGCTGAAGTGTAGGTGAAAGCATCTGAGAAGGACGTCGCTATCTCAGCCATGAAAGTAAATGTAATGTCAGTTGAAGTGAGAGCACTGAAAGCATCAGTTGCCTGATAAATATTGTATGCGAGTTGCAGTTTAAGTTGAAGTACTCTCAGGAGTTGAATTGAGTTGAGCTTGAAGCACTGAAAGGAACTGAGGTGTTGATAAAATATTTTAATTTAAGCTCTGTAGAAGTTGAGTTGCCGGTTTCAAAGTAAGCACTGAAACACACTGAAGAGTAAGAGCTGAAAGCAGTTACAGATGAAAGCAGCTGAAATGTCAGTTGAGATCTTAGCCATGAAAGCAAATGTAATGTTAGTTGACTTGTTATATCTGAAGGTAGTTGAATTGTAAGTTGTAGTGAATGAGTTAATAAAGACTGTAAAGGTGTTCAAATGGTTTGCATCTGAAATATTGTGTGGTAAGTGCAGCTTGCAGTTAAAGTTGAAGCACTTGCAGGAGTTGAGGTGTCAGTGTAAACACTAAGTCATTGGGAAAAAAAGCTGTGGGTTTTGGATTAAAGAGCAGCGGACGATCTGCCCAGCCGATGAACCGAACCTGGCACAACAGTGGGTGCGGTGAAGAGAGGCAAGAAAGTAGCCATGTTGGCACAGCTTGGACTTAAGACTGCTGCTAAAGGTCTCGTCTGGACTCCGGCAAGATGAGAGAGGATGTGTACGCTGTGTTTTCCAGCGATGATGTTCGGTGCTCAAACACCAAGATGGACACAGTTTCCCAAATGTCAGGCTTATGTGAAGATGAAAACCATATTATCATCTTGTTGGTGCTGTTTATATTCATCCCAGATGCAAATTCAAAGAATTCTGGGTGTATACGTAGATGTATATACACTGTTGCTAGTACCGGGTTGGACCCCCTTTTGCCTTCATAACTGGCTTAATTCTTCGTAACATACTTTCAACAAGGTGTTGGAAACATTCTTCAGAGACTTTGGGCCATATCGACATGATAGCATCACACAGTTGCTGCAGATTTGTCGGCTGAACATGATATGAATCTCCTGTTCCACTACATCCCAAAGGTGCTCTATTGGAATGAGATCTGGTCACTGTGGAGGCCATTGGAGTACAGTGACATCATTGTCATGTTCAAGAAACCAGTTTGAGATGATTTGAGCTTTGTAACATGGTGCATTATCCTGCCATCAGAAGATGGGTACACTGTGGTCATAAAGAGATGGACATGTTCAGCAACAATACTCACGTATTGAGTCAACGCTGTCGCATTTAAACAATGCTTAACTGGTGCTTAGGGGCCCAAAGTGTGCCAAGAAAAGATTCCCACACCATTGCACCTCCACCACCAGCCTGAACCATTGATACAAAGCAGGATGGATCCATGCTTTCATGTTGTTTATACCAAATTTTGACCCTACCATCTGAATGTTGCAGCTGAAATCGAGACTCATCAGACCAGGCAACGTTTTTACAATCTTCTATTGTCTAATTTTGGTGAGCCTGTGTGAATTGTAGTCACAGTTTCCTGTTTTTAGCTGACAGGAGTGGCCACCCGTTGTGGTCTTGTGGTTCAGGGTTGTGCGTTCAGAGATGGTACTCTGCGTGCCTTGGTTGTACCGAGTGGTTATTTGAGATACCATTGCCTTTCTGTCATCTCGAACCAGCCTGCCCATTATCCTCTGACCTCTGACATCTAAAAGGCATTTTCGTCCACACACTTGCGGCTCTCTGGATATTTTATCTTTTCAAACCATTCACTGTAAACCCTAGAGATGGTTGTGGGAAAGATTTGTTTTGTTCCCCATTCTGATGTTCGGTTTGAACATCACCAAGTTGTCTTGACCACAGGGGCAACTGTGGCTCAGGTAGAGCGGGTTTCCCATTAATCGGAAGGTCGGCGGTTCAATCCCTGCGTCCTCCAGGCAACATGTTGAAGTGTAAGAGATACTGAACCCCTGAACCCCATCAATGTATGAATGTGTGTGAAAGCCAGTTTCTGTTTGAGCACTTAGGCTCAGTGTGTGAATAGTGAATGCAGATATAGTGTAAAAGCACTTTGAGTTGAGTTTGAGTGGTCAAAAAGACTAGAAAGGTGCTATACAGATACAGAGCATTTACATGTACGTACATGCCTAAATGCATTGAGTTGTTGCCATGTGAGTGGCTGATCAGCTGTGTGTCAACAAGCAATTGAACACGAGTACCTAATAAAGTGGACAATGAGTGTATGTATATGACTGTATACAGTCATATATAAACTGTATATATTATCTTATTTTGTTCATTTTATGTTACCATACTTTAATACTCATTTAATTATGTTTTATGTGTTTAGCATGAAGGGACTACAAACTTTCTTTTGCTTTATACAACCTTGTATAACGTATATATAAACTACCTTATACCTTAAATTGAGGTGTCGGCACAAGTGAAAGCACTGAGAGGAGTTGAGGTGTCAAGTGAAATGTTAGAGCTGAGGGCAAACTGTCAGCTGAAGTGTAATCACTGAAGTCATGTTAAATGTCTGTTTAAGAGCTTTAGGAAGTTGAGTTGTCAGTTTGTATTTGAGAGTTAAAATGTCAGTAGATATTCTGGTGGTTTTTGTTGTCACTGTTTAAATTGTTTTACCTTGTCTAATATCTTATGTTTTGGATTGTATTTACTTTTATTTGTTTTTACTGTAAATTACTTTGTAACTTGATGGAGATGGAGACAATGATTCAACTGCTTTAGCATTGAAAGCAGTTGAATCGTCTGTTGCATGGGTTACCATTACCTTTGTATACAGCCAACATTACAGCCAGCCTGCACATGCCTTTAAAAAGTCTATTGCCCGGACATGAAATGTGATCAAAATTCAGAAACTCTTCACTTTGCCATCGCCAGCTTAATGAAGGTTAGTAAATGCATAAAACAACATTACATACTCTTTGTTCTTTGTCTCTCATCACATTTAAAGACATACCAGTTTCTCACCAACAAAAAGAAATACACTTGATCCCACAAATCCTCTCTAAAAGATAAAGCTTGACTTCACGCTGCCAACAAACACTGATCACTGTGTTTTCTGTGGGTTGTATGGGTTTCCAGTAACTCCACTGACAATAGAGGGCGTCATATTAGTGAGTGCACGCACAGCCATGCCATTGTCTCGCCCCTTGTCTTGCAGATTAGATTAAATGCAGCAGTCTGCCAGAGTTGGACACAGGCACTGACCTGTGGAGAACTCATCTCTTTATCTCGCTGTGGTACCAACTGACTGTTGTTACTGAGCGCAGAGGATTTCAGCTGTGAGGGATGACCCTGATTGTTATCACCTACCTGCCTGACAATCACAGTAAACTGAGGACCTGAGGAACAGAGTGCTGCATAGACACAAAAGCCAGTGGTGGGACGTAACTAAGCACTTTTACTTTCAGTACAATTTTGAGGTGCTTGTTTTCTACTTGAGTATTTTCTTTTTATTCTACTTTATACTTTTACTTGACTACATTTGTAAATACTTATTCTTTTACATTTATCTGACCATGATAGTTAGTCCTACTTTGGAGTATAAGATTTTAAAAACAAAACATACAAACATCTTCTTAAATATGATGTACTGTACATGTATTGTACTTTTCTATACATTTTATTATACATGTAACTTAACTGCATTTATCTGATAACTCACTAGTTATTTTACAGATTTCAATTAATAATACAAAATATAATCAACAACTAAATTGTGTTCTATTATTATCCTAGGTTAAGATAAGATTTTATTGATCCCAGCGGGGAAATTCACAAGCTTCCCGGTAGTATATCAAGTAGTTAAAATAAGCTCGACCTTCACCAGCTGGAACATTAAAGTGATTCTTTCACATTAATGCCTCGATAATTATTATCCAATATTATTGTACACATTATTGTGAAAGGATCCATAATGCATAATGATAACTTCTGATACTTTAGGTATTTTAATGCTAATTCTTGTTATTTCAAGACTTTTACTTGTAACTGAGTATTTTCACACTGTGGTATTGCTATTTTAAGTAAAAGATCTTTTTTGTGGTGGTGGAAGTACTTCTCCCATTTTTAAAGAGTGGTCTTGCTATGTTTACTTAAATCATTACTACAAATTGCTCACAGATTTCATCATTATAAACATGTGAACTGCAGCATGTTAAAGGTGATATGATACACAGACAGAATTAGCATACAATGCATCCTGACTCTCTACACGCATAATAAAAGAAACGTCCTCTCACTCACTAGCGCTTTTATTTTCAGCAAACTTAACATGTGTTAATATTTGTATGAACATAAAAAGATTCCACAACTAAGACATAAAATGAAGAAAGTGCTACAAACAGACATGGAAATATGTGTCCCTGAACAAAAGGGGGGCTCAAAATCAAAAGTAACAATGATTATCTGGTGTTGCCCTGTGGTCCGGTGCAGGTGTTGTTACATGTCGTCTGCCACTGTGAGAATGAACAGCTATCCGTCTTGTAGTGCGTTCTTAGACATCTCCCAGTACAGACATTGCTATTTAATGCCCTGACAACATTGGAAGTCCTAATGGTTCCTTGTAGCATGCCTAACGCACATTCATGCAAATGATCAGGGACCCTGCGCATCTTTCTTTTGGTGTTTTTCAGAGTCTGTAGAAAGGTCTCTTTATTGTTCTTAGTTTTTTATAACTGTGACCTTAATTTCCCACCATCTGTATGCTGCTAGGATCTAAATGACAATTCCACAGGCACATGTTCATTGATTGTTTAGGGTTCACTGAACAAGAAAAACATTATTTACACCCTTTATAATAAAGATCTATAAAATCATTTGGACACGCCTGGTCATTTTTACAGAATTATCTTTAAAATACAGTGTCCTGAAAGAGGGATGTTTCTTTTTTTGCTGACTTCTAATATATATGTATATGCATCTGTATGCTGTGTGCATGACAGGAGGTCGTATTGACCTATATGAGCAGCACATAAAGGGATGGAGTTAGCTCTCAGAGACACTCAGTGTCAGGCTGTAAGCTGCTCCAGCTGGACTCCCCACCCACTCGCCTCTTACATAACATAATGGAGCAAGCACATACTGATCGTGGTGTGGTGTTTACCAGCAATGGCAGAGGGGCATGTCCTCTGGGGTTTGCAAGTGTAGCATCGTGGGTAGATGTGGTTTCTTCTGTAAAAACATAAAAGAGGCATTATTTTGCTCTAAGCTAATTCTGTGTTTTCTCAAGCAAGGAAGCCCTTTGCAACCCAAACAACACGCAGGCTGATTATTTTATCCAAAACAGAGAATGTAGAGCTATCAGTCTGGCCCAGGTCTTATCATAAAGTCGAGGGGAAAAGCAGGGAGGGGGGGAGGTGGTGCCTCTGTGTTGTAGGGGCTCAGTGGGAAAGCTTTCGCCTAAAAGAGAACATGGTGTTCCCAGTTTCACATCTGCGTCTCCAGGCTGACAAGACAAAAGAGCTAAGGCTAAGATACTGGACAGCAGCTTCCATCTGAAACCTCAAACTTAACTTTCCACTATTGTCGAGGATCATCAGATCAACATTATCATTCAGCAGTAAGCTAATCAAATGTAGGGGTGGAATAAAATCTTCTATACTGATTTATGTAGTTTTACATTGTATTATTAATATATGTTGGGACATATATATTGTCCAGAAATTCAACTGTAGAACTGATAAATAATCACATGGGAATGTCTGATTTCAATTAATCCTGTGACTTGAATATCTCCCAAATTCAAGTATTACATGAAGCAGTTTTGCTTGTTAATTTGCAACATCCAAATAGTCGTTGTTTATTATACACTGAATAAACAACATACAAAGTACTAGCTACTGACTGCAGCTAAAGCCATTCAGACATTATGTAACATATACTAAGTGATCACAGTACAAAGATCTCATGGAGTTAAACACAAACAAGGCACAGTTTCACTTCATTTTGTGTGGTTTCTAGTTATTGTGCATACTTTTGGATATATTCCTCACAGAAATGACTTTGGATGTCTGTTTTCTGCAACTACGCTGCTCTTGTGCTTTTAGGGAAACGTCAAACACACAGAAATGTTAATGATATCAGTGAGCGTGCTGGTTCTCATTACTTCTGCAACACAAGGCGGCATATTGTGAGCCGTGCACAATGATGAGGGCTACACCGTCTTTCACAAGACAATTTTAGACCATGCCAATGCCTAGCAACGTTAACTCCACTGCAGCATACATTACATTACACAACAAACCTGTTTTTATCACACGCAACAGTTACCTTGGGACCAAGTAACACAGCTGCTGCAGGGCCCCTTCAAGTTTAGTTGGTTGAGAGCGTCTATGCATTTACTCAGGTAGTGCTGGGTTGACAAACAGTTTGTTTGCTTTGTTTGTGTTTCTTCTAGTGCCTTTGTTATTTATTATTTTCATTATTCTGATCTTTTTCTGATTTTTGGCTGCATCTCTGCATGAAATGTCCAAATAAATAAAAAATAAAATACAAAAATAAATTATTATTATTATTATTATTATTATTATTATTATTTGCATATGTGTGTAAGAATGAGCTTTTGTATTAGATTGCATTTAATTGTACGGGATGGCCACTGAGTTTTTCATCAGCTGATATAGAATATGATACATTGTTATAGATTAAACTAGTACAAAAATATAAAAAAGTATATAAAAGTTTAACCAGAACAAATGAATGTCATCACATCACTACTGTTTCAGCCTCTTGACACTATAGCTGCCACTAAAGCATACTTTTATCATAGAGTCTTTCCTGATTTTACTTGAGTTTTTAATTTCTTTTAACTTTTTTATAATCAGAAGGTTTTGCAACTTGTGTGTTGTTGCTGTCTTTGTGAAGCACTTTGTAACATGAATTACAAAAGGTTCACTATAAAAGATTATTATTAATATTATTATAAGTTCTTCATATCTTACTTTAGATGTACAGTGTATATGTTTAAAGTAAAAGTAGTCTTTTTTTCATTGCAATCACACTTCTTTTGCCTGCTGGCAACGTTTTCGATCCAGAGTCACTCACAATATTTGTCTCTTCTGTTTGATTTCCCAGTTAACTCGAAGGTTAACTGAAACATGCCTGGATATTAAAACAAACAATACGGTGAATGCACCGAAGCGTTTACTCAGGGAGTAGCGCTGTTACCATAGAAGTGCAAAATAAGCGTGATAAGAGCAAACAGTAAGTTTAGGTGTGGCAGACAGATATATATTGTTGCTGTATGTGCAGTTGCATTGCTAAAGATATAAAAGATATAAAGATTTATTTAGAATCACACAATTGACCTTAGACGTTACCTCTCCAGCACCTGTGTCAGGTTAACTTGACTTGCCTTTATAAAGTAATTACTTCTCCTCTGTCTGATTGTCTGGTGCTTATCGCTGTCAGGAAGGAGTTTTACAGCTGTTGAGCAACAGACAGTGCTGCTGAGGTGAAGCATAGCACTGCCAGAGAAGACACAGCAGACGTTGCCTCTGTCTGCCAAATCTGTGATCACGCAACCTCATGCTGGGAGGCCGGGCGGGGCAAAGACCTGCCAACCACACAGCTTCAAGTGGCCTTTCAACACCAAATAGCTCCCATGTCCCAAGATCTGTCTGTCACATTGCACTAAAACCATAAACCCTTGCAACACACCAGTCCTGAAAAATATATCAGACATCCAAACAACTGTTTACATCAGTATTCTGGCTTTTATAACACCAAAATTAATTAATAATTTTTGAATAAGGCCTTTGAAACACTGTTACTGTGCACCATCCTCCTCATAACTCTGGAGCCATTTCAAATCTGCAATGTACTGAGTGGTTGCAACCATTTGGTCTCAGGTTTCTTAAGACATCAATGTCACGTGCATGTCGCCATTGAGAGCTCTATTACAGAATATCAATGTCATGGTTCAAGCCCTTTGAGATTTGTTTGGTTAGAGTGTGCAAGGAAAAATCCAACTTTACAAGTTTAAATTTGAGGTGTTAATCACTAATTTACTGCAAGAAATAATTGTCAAACATATAATATACTGTCATACATAATTATGTTTGACAGAATATTCTATATTTAGACCATTATTTATAGCAGTAAACAAATAATTATTATTACAAAATTATTTTTCATAACATTTTTCTTAAAAACCTAAAGACAGTAGTAAAGGAATAGTTTATTCTTTTCCTGGCAACACATTTGATGAGAACACTAATACCACTCTTATATCTGTCCATTAAATAAAAGGCCACAGTCAACTGCTGGTTAGCTTAGCTTAGCATAAAGACTGGAAACGGGGGAAAAGAACTAGCCTGGTTTGTTTTTAAGGTAACCTTTACAACTCACTAATTCACATGTTTTACCTGATTTGTTTGAATCGTACAAAAAGTTTTTACCCGTTTACAGACATTTTATAAAATGCTCTGACCAAGAAAATAGTCTGACACATAATCCTTTGTTAAAAAAAAAAGATTTAAAGAGGTGCTAGTAGGTGAATATTGTCACCATTGGATAGAGCCAGGTTAGCTGTTTCCCCTTGTTTCTAGTGTGTATGCGTAGCTAAGCTAGCCGACTGCTGGCTGTAGCCTTAATATTTAACAGAAATGAAGGTGGTATCAATCTTCACATCTAACTCTTGTGAAGAAAGCTAATGTTGAGCTTTTGTGTGAAGTTAAGACTTAATAAATTACAGCTGCAAGTTGATCAGGCCCTCACTCCTTCACGTACGCTGGGGCCTCGGCTCTGAATTTTTACCTGTTTTTGACACTGCACGAAATAGTTAAATGTCACTTCCTGTGTCCCCTGCAGCGCTATAGTACACTTGCTAAGTATACTTTATGTCCCAATATGTGAATACACAGTGAAAATTTCATGTTAATCACACGATTGTCAAATGGGGTTTACTTCCTGTTGCCAGTAAGTGGCGCAATGACTTTGAGTGAATATTAGCATATGGAGTTCATCAGGGTGGGACTTTTATTAAACATGTCAAATTTGGCACAGATTTGAGTATGTGCACTGACATTACAACAGCTTCCTGTTTCATGGTGAATCACTGATTTTTGACGCCACATCATGGACGCACTCTCCAACGAAAACTCAGTTAGCACAACGTGTCATCACAAGTGTCTTTGCATTGCACAGCAAAAATTTGAAGTTGATGGGAGTAATTCTCTAGGTGTTTGTTCAGTCATGCAGTGGCTAAAAATGACCATTAAATTCAAAATGGCCAACTTCCTGTTGGGTTTAGAGCCTCACTCCTTGATGCTTTTTGTATATCAAAATATGACGCATAAGCCAACGAAATGTCATATGTCTCCGTGAACTTCTCTTTAGGGTGCGCTAGGAGGCAAGATCCATATGACACTCGACATAGCTGCATCATTTTAGCACCCATTTGAATTTTTTGCAGCTTTGTGATATTTTGAGCATGTTTAGGCTGTAAAAAATGTGATTTATTCGGGAAAGGAAAGAGAATTCCTAGCATTTCAACGGGGTCTTTGGGCCCTAATTAAACGAGCAGTAAAGATGTAAATTCGATTGCTGTATTTTGTAAATTTCAGTTAGATCAGCTTAAAATCTTGAGAGAAAAGAAGCCCCCATTTCACATTGGCTGTCTGACCAGCTGTCACCAGTTTGGTTGACCCAGTTTATTTGAGTGGGCTGAGGCACACTGACCAGCACAGCCATTTTGATTTGCAGCCATTTGTATGGCCCATTGTGAGTGAAAAAAGGAGGACTGCAGCCTCACACCACAGGGCTCACGCAGCACTTTTTATGCAAACTCTCAGCCCTGGCGTGTTCGCTGCTGCTGGTCAAAGGAGCACCAGTTTGTTTGACCATGTCTGCCCTCGACTCGCTTCCTGGATGCCCTTCATCACACTACAATCTCTTAATCACCGCTGTGCCTTTGAGAAAAAAAAAAAAAAAAACTCTTTGCAACCGGATTGGCTGCTCTTGGTGGAGCTGTTGCTAAGGGGAGTGTTCACTCAGTGATGGATAGATGAGGAAGCAACTACTCTGAGCAACATAACTTTATGGTTCATTTACACTCCACTGCCAACATGTTCAATGTGACAAAGCTGCAGAAATATGTAATGGATATCCTTTAAATATCCTACACGGGTTTAAAAGATCAAGTTTCACCAGGGTGCCTTTTGTTTTTAAAGTAAGTTTCCTCACCCAAAATAAGTTTGTTTGATGGGTCAATGTACTTTACAGCTTTTATAACCTTATCGCAGCTAGTACGCCCACCGTTTAAGATAATTAGGGGACTAAACCCACAAAAAAAAGTTAGGTTCATATAGGTTAATGACAAAAATACATTGACATCCTGAAACATGTGACAAGTTTAATGAGGTTGAGTTTGTTAGTGACCATTTCCTGAAGAAAATCATGAACCCAAATTGTTGTGAATGCAAAACATACATGTTAAGAAAATGTGGTGCTAAATTGCATTCATTAAAACACAATAGCCTTACTACTGCACTCTAAAAAGGGCAAACAAGTGGCAGCATACTCTGAAGTGCTAACACATTTCAGGTGATTCACTTTAAGCACAGATGCCTATTTGCATAAAAAAGTACTTTTTAAAAAAATCCCTGCGTTATATAAACCTGAACTACAAATAAGTGTTCAACTGTTGAATTGTGATGCACATACTACACATCTTGCACAAAGATCGAAGAATATGTTAGAACTGAGCTACAGAGGAAGCGACGTAAACACTCATCTTTCCTGTTAGTGACAAAACAGGAAGCAAATAGCAAGTTTTAAGTATTTATTTCAGTTTCTGTATTGCTGCTTCAATATAAAATTGGTTTTGAAATAGCCAAGGACAAACAATACATAACACTTCGAACCATTTAAGCAGTCAGAAAAAGATAAAAGGGTGGGAGGTGGGACTGAACAGGGCATGAGGGTATACAAAAAGTCAAGGCACACCATGTTACAGTAATACCAAGTGGGAAGATTGAAAACCTCTGTAGTAAGCGCTCTCAGCTCAGTGTTAAAAATCATATTTTACAGGAGGGACAGAATAACCAGCATTCAATTTCTCCTACAGTCAGAAACCTTTTTATTCACAATCTGGTGACAAATTCAATTCAAAACTTGAAATGAAGATTAAAAACAAAATAGGGTAGAGCAAATGTCTGTATAAACCACATTGTGCATCATCTGGACTTTGGGGTACAGATTCAATAAAACCTCCACCAAGCAAAGTGTCAACCTTTGCACTGAAGCAGGCAAAAGGAGACATGCAGGCGTCACTGGTTTCAGGTATGTTCGGTGGCGGGGAAGAAGAGGGAAGTTGGAGTGTTGCTAGTCAGGAGTGAGAGAAGTCATAAAGTGGTTACCCTGGTCAGTTCGCTGTCCATTGAGATCTGTTAGGAAGAGGTGGGGCCCTTCTCAACACAGCCCATTGTGCAGGTCAAGCAGTCCAAGGGGGTGTGTGGGGTGAAGGGTGGCACAGTGACTTCTATCTCATGAAGTTTCCGCCTCCGATTTCTCTCTTATACCGGTTTGTGAGGTGGTCGGCTTGCAGCGTAAGCTTGGACAGAACTCCGAACAGTCCCCTGAGGTGATAGTGAAACTGATGCTCCAAGTCTGAGTTGTCCTCCAGGGATAGGTCCCCAGTGACTGGCTGCTGTTCCTCCTGCTTCACCGCCATCTCCAAGAAGCTGGCACCGCTGCTCATCTCCCTCTTCAACAGACCCCACTCCATGTCGTTCTTTATGGACTTGAGGAGCAGGTAGTGCTCGTACATGTCCCTTTGCTTGTTGGGACACGGCGGTTCATGATTGTTGTTGGCCTCCACCTCGCTGGCCGCCTGCTCCTCCAGAGGCACATCTCGCAGCAGGCTCGGCACCATGATAGTCTCGTCCATGTTGTTGGCAGCTGCTATGAAGCGGTGCATGACGTTGATGAGGGAGTGCTTGTTGCTGGCAGAGTCGCTGCTGATCTGCATCATTTTGAAGGCTTTAGGGTTGGCTTTGTTACAGTGTAGAGCTGGCGGGTGGGGTTATTCAGACAGAGCTGCTTGATGTTTTTAGGAGGTGGCTGAGCTGCAGGAGGGAAGAGGAAACATGAGGGATGCAGGGAAGGTGCAAAGACAGCTGCAAAAGTGCTACAAATGAAAATCCAGGCCTAATGCACTGTGAAACACCAGGTTTACACATTCAGCAATGACAAGGCACCCATTCATAACCTCACAACTAGGTTCTTTTTGTACAAGGTAGAGGCATCCATCTTTACGTTATACAAACTGAACATGATGAGATGTGCAAGAATTAGAATTTTAAAAAAAAAAGTTCATTTGAGTGATAGCTGCTAGAATAAGCAAATTTTATGCCGCTTGGTTCTACACCTTAAATATAAACCCGCATCCAGAATAAGAGGCTAAAATTCATTGTACAAAAAAGCGAAGTCATAATTTGAAGCTTGCAGGAAATCTAATGAAACAGAGGTAGCTTCTTTCTCACTTCATCTGCAGAGCACAACCCGACATCTAGCACACACAACCCTAATGCATCTCTATTTTTTCCTACTTTGCCTTTCATTTTGTCGCACTGTAAAGCCCTCATCGTATCAATAGGACCATGATTTCCTGACATTAGAAATCCTACTTTCGTCTCAGCGGCCTGGAAAAAAGATGATGCAGACTGACCTGAAGCACGAGGTGACCTGAGGAAAATGTTTCTTGGCGTGCTGTTTAGATAAACCAAGTCTCGAGCTCTGTACACCACCCGCCGTGAAGGAAAGTACAAGTTTCCCCAAATGACCGACAGCTGCACCTTGCTTATATAACGGGCAAGCCGGGCTTGGGAGGAAAGACTACAATGAAGTCCGTCCTCCTTCGAGGTTTATCCCGAGCCAATTGGGCAACACTGATTATAAGGGCGGACTCCCAGAGCATCTGATCCTAAATTGACCAATGACACGTCAGATCACAGCTGCCAGTCAGTTTGTGTAGAGCTTGTCTGCAATCAGCTGCAGCCTATTTACTTTGTTTTCCAGGCCGTTTGTAGCCTGAAGGCAACACCGATGTCAATTTGGCACAGTTGCAGGGGTGCACGATGCATGTCATGTCTGGTTTACCACGTGAGATTTTTAGGGGGGGTTTTGTATTAAAAATGAGAAATAATGCAAGCGCATCCGTTGAAGTCAAATGCTTGTTTCTCCTTTTACCTCCGAATTCATTGTTTTTACAGCTGCGTCAGTTCATTGTTGCACCGCACCGCCATCTGGTGGTTGACTTGTTTAAAATTGCAGATATCTGAACCTCCACACTGACACCGTTCAATGTTTTCCACTTGTGGAAATTAATCTGTCAATCCTCACTACAATATTGAATTAATCTGAAAGAGATATTGTTCTTACCTGATGGTTTCAATTTGAAAATGCTCCACTTGTCCACCTTTAATGTGAAAGAGTGACAGGAATCCTTAACACCAAGGTATCCACCCTTCAGGTTCCTCTGCATGAAACAGACAGCAGTTCTGAGAGAGGAGCTGGCATTTTGACGTGTCACAAGCAGTAACAGCACAGGTGTATTTAATAAAGTTAATTAACGATGAAGGCATCATAGTTGGTTCTCTGGTATTGGGATTACTGGTCTTGTTAGTAATTACACACCTGTGATTTTCCTGCTACTTCAAGTCAACTCAGTTGCTATGAGACAATCCAACAGGAAGTGGTTCACTAAACTTTTTGCAGCAATTTGACTGGTTATAAATGTCTGAGTTCATTAAATTTAACACTTTGAACCATTTTAGAAGCCCGTGGGGGTCAAAATTATTCCTTCCTTTATAGAAAAGAATGCACAGATTAGAAAAACACAACTTTATCTTGTCAAAATGTATTTGTTGACTTTGCTACCTTGTGAATCATCTGGTGACCCTTGAGATTTCTATTGAGCTGGATCCAGTCCCAGGTTGGGAAACTCTTTAGACAATGAGACATGTAGCTTTAAATACTTCCATGATTTACAGTATTTTCCCACATTTTTAAGGGAGTCAGGGCCAAAAATCCCACAATAGCATTAAATTTGTGCTCATCAAATTGAGCAGCCTACGCTGTGACCAGTAGTTTGAAGATAGAAAATCGAGTAATTTACAAGCCTCTAGTCTAAAGTCTTACTAACTGGAGATTTTCAGATTACTCTACATGCTATTTGCATAACATGTTTCAGAGGTTTATTTTGTTAACGTGGACACACCGTCACATTACCAAAGTACTGACTTTTCTTTGGTTGCATTAAAGTGACATACAACTTGAAGAGCACAAACTGTGTTGACAGGATGTGAACCTTTCTATCAATAATTAAATTAGGCTACTAATTGCAGTCGGCAAAACCAAAAAAGGGCACCAGCTTAATGTGGTGGGGCAACACGGCACATTAAGACACATATTCGTGCCTTTCAGTCGTTGACGAAAGCTAGCACAGATAATCAGTATTCTCATGCACCCCTGGAAACGAAACTTCTGTGCAGCTTAACTTTGGCAGTAGTTTATCACAAAGTTCTATGGGGCCCTTTGGGATTTTGTGCCATGGGCACGAGCCATGTAAGCCCACAGGGCCCTTCATCATTGCTGACTTTAGAGCAGACAAAACGTAGCAAAGTTTTTTTTCAACGGAAACGGTGGTTCCCTGAACACTCTGTGTACACAAGCGCACTGCATTTTCCTGCATTTTAACACCGTTGTGTTTACAAACTTGTCGCAGCTGAGACACGCCCACCAAACGGGAGAAAACATACCTCGAAGCCCATTTAAAGGAAACAAGTCGTTCAACCCCAAAACGTTGCAAACCGGTGCAAAACGTTATTGAGATTGAACTCACCCCATGTTTTTTGCACATAGGACACTTTACATTTTGTCAAAGGGCACTAGAGGGCACTGCATTACAATTTGTTTATTAAAAGGGTGCTCGCATCACGTTTTTTGCACACTAGAACACCATAGACGGCACATTAGCACTTTTGCAGCGTTGTATGTGATGTGTTGTGATAGCTAGTCAGAAAACCTTCATTTGATAACTTACTTTTGGGTTCATAATTGCTCCTTGTCATTTTCAAAGCCTTTAATTTCTCTCCATCTATGGTGGAATACGACAACTAAAGCTGGACAATGTGTTGCTATATAAATAATGGGACAGACTGTATCTTATGTGAATCTAATTGACAAATCCCACTCTACATATCTACGTATAATCTTCATCGTTTGTTTTAAAGTCTGCATTACCTCTTGAATTTTGTATGGATCTCTCATAAGGCCCCACATAACTGAACCATGTTTGTTCACTAAAACCTCTCCTTCTGCCAGGATCTTTCAGATGAATGTCGAAGCAAACAGCTGTGGGACAGACATCCTGAGCATGCACACTGTTAAAGATACTGTTTTCCATCTTTATTTGATTTTTTAGTATTTCACATGCATCCACAAAAATTATTAACATTTTAACACTGAAAACTGTGATATGAAGATGGCTGGGTGACTGGCACACTGGAATGCTTGCTTTCAACTAAACCGGCCTACAGCATCAGTAAGGCTCATTTTACATTAAATGACAGATTTCAGGGTGGCAACCTCTTGTCCATCTCTCAGACGTTGACAAGTTTCACACACAGAAATTAACTTAGTGTTGCAGAGAAGTTTAACATTGACTGAGTTTAACATCAGCTTATTGTCTAGATTTCATCTGCTCAGCTACAGACTAGTGTTACATTACAAAAT
This sequence comes from Lepomis gibbosus, assembly GCA_029875015.1. Taxonomy (NCBI): domain Eukaryota; kingdom Metazoa; phylum Chordata; class Actinopteri; order Centrarchiformes; family Centrarchidae; genus Lepomis; species Lepomis gibbosus. The sequence goes on from JAPMOB010248740.1 coordinate 19,219, forward strand.
AAGGCAGCTGCAATATACAAAGACACAACAAATGGAAATGTTGACCACTAGTAGTTAATTAACTCAAATGAAAGTGACATTTATGCTCAACAGAAATCCCTAATTAAATCCCAGGAGTTACGAATGATCTCTGAAATGTCCAGGTCCCTTTTTATTTTTGGCTAGATTACACTGCAGATAACGTCCCTTTAACATTATTCCGTTCTGCTTGGATTGAATAAAAGAAGAAGCGTGTTTTTCCATCTCTAAAAAAATTTCAGCTAACACAAAACACAATATTAAAATCACAGGAGATTCAACTCAGTTTGCATCAGGAGCTGCCCGTCAGTAACCTGCAAAAAAACATATCAGGTCATTTGTATTTGCATTTGAACACTGGATTATTAAATAACTGCTGCAGCTTCAAGGGCATGAGAGTTTCACAATCTGTACTCACTTGTGTTAAGACATGTCTCCCAATGAGGAACAGCCGTGTTCGCAAAAAAAAAAAAAAAAAGTCTCACCTGGGGAAGGTCACTGTCAGACCATCTCATACTGGTTGTTGGTTATATATCTGGACAAGCAGCAGGACAGGAAGATCCCGATGAGCTGAGACACAAGATACAAAAACATAAGATGCAACTCCATATGCAGATCCTCTCAGACACAGCTGTTTAGAACAGGGCATAGAGCAATCAGTATTAGTGCTCTCAGTCTAATCTATGTTTTTAAGACGAGGGTGAAAGATAAAGTGATTAGCCACTGTCTGTGTTATTTGATTCAGGTTCAACTTTGACCTGCTATACAGAAAATCAACTTCTTAGTGGGGTCATTTTTTACCGTCATATTATTTAGGCTGTGAAAACCCCTCTTTTGTTCACTAATCCCTATGTAATAGATCCTTTATAGTCTATAATGAGTATTAAATTGAGATTTTGGACACTTGTTGATCATAAACATGTGGCACTATGTATTGCATACATTTCACACCCACTCACTTAAAGTGTTAGACCGTATGAGTGACACGATTACAAATTCCTGCTGATTAGGAAGAAATAGGGAAACAAAGTGCAGCAATGTGGGGAATAAGAGGACGTACAGCAAGTAAACATCAAGGTAAACAGTTCAGGGGTAAGTACAACGAAGCTGGATTTGAGGTCAGCGAGGTAAGTTCAGATTTAACCCTGGGTTTTCAGTCCTACAATGGGGCTTCACTTCTTATCAGGTAACCTGGAGCAGGGTATTTTCGAGATAAGAGATCAGCGCTATAAATTCACTTACTGACCAATCAGTTCTCTTGGAAAATGACATCATGATATGATATCCTAGAGCAGATACGGAAGCACTAAAGCTTGTACGTGTTGTCCTTTCAAGATATGACAGTAGGCCTACTCACCGCTTTAAAAATTTTTACATTTTTTTTTTAATCTGGTCCCATGTCTGTTTCATATATCCTATTGCAGCCGTTAAAAGAAATGGTTTCATTTTTCTTTTTATGTGAGGCTAAATATTATGGTCATATATTTTGGTATTCAAGTTAAGTTTAACACAAGTTCATTAGGCTATAACTTTAGGTTGCTTTTTTTTCTTCCATTACAGAGACTTGTCATGTAGCGCCTCAGCTTTTGCTATTTGAGTTTTCAGTCAATGTTTAAAACTGAAGCTGTTGTTGAGATACAGTCTTTCAACCACCACTGAAGCACTTTATATAGCATGAATGGAGTTTCGCTTCGTTGCTTTATGAAGTTAATTTAAGTAAGTTGGAATGACCACTTATTCACTGCCCTTTTAATGTTGAAAACATAACACGCAGCCGCTGCAGCTGAAAGACTAAGGCTAAATTGTCATACATGCCACGACAATTCATCTATACAACACATACAGGGAACACACAAATGTAAGTATAGTCAGATCTACTTGTGCCCCAATAATGGGACAGTGATATTAGATTTGCACCACAGTTGCAGCTGCCTTTCCTGAGGCAGCTGCAACTGTGGTGCTTTCAGCCTGGATTATGTGTTTATCTTCTTCGCATGTGTCTATTATATTATATTTTGCTCTTTGTAAAATATGCCCCTTACAACTGGTCTTAAGTTGCAAACACTGCCCCTTTTTATGTGAACTTGCTCATGGCTGGATTAGGGTACAAGGTACAAGGTAGATCATTTTGCAGCACATCGTTTAATCAGATTAAGTTGTAGTTCTCTTTCTGCTACTCACAAAACAAACTAATATACAAAAATCATATGCTATAGATTAAAATCAAACTATTCTACGTGGTGCAGTGCTGAGGATGAATTAAATAGTCACACATTCTGAAGGCTGGTGGTATGACAGCAGATAGTGTATCTTGGTAGACAACAGCAGGGTGAGCATGCTGTGGCTGGGGTGGGTTCTGTCTTTCATTCCCTGAGTTGAATTACAGAGTTGATAACCACAGTCGTGTGACCACTTTACCCTGATCGCAGCTGTTAAGATAACAAATGAAATATACCACATAGTCCTGCCTATTACATCATGGTGAGGGAGAGGGAATTCAGCTGAACCCAACTTTTCAATCCAAGCAGACTTTGAGCACAAAAGACTGATTTTGTATTGTTTTAAAAATCACATCTTATGCCATCAAGAATCCATGTGCTTATGCTATGTTGTTTATGAAAAAATCCACAGGGCACCTTTAACTGGTTTAAATTGGGGATTTATGTAGTTACAAATAGTTTTGTAGATATTTTTGGAAATCTTTTGCTGTTATTAGGTAGTATGCCATATTAAGCAGACAAGAAATGAGAGAGACAGGGAGATGACATGCAGCAAAGGTCTATCCTTTAACCCTATTCGAGCATCAATTCATGAGCTATATGGCAGGTGATCATATCATCACATTTATAATTCGTTGCACATTTCAGTCATTTATTTCTGCATTAAAAGCAGACGCTGTTTACATGCAGGAGACTCCCTCTCCCTCACACACAGTCTCAGACTCCCCAAAACCCCCATTGTTGTCCTGACTGATTTAACTTCAGTTCCAGACAGATAGGGTCGATGATATGGAAGTGGTTCAGTTTCTGGAGGGCAGATGCCAAACAAACTACTATATCAAACTACCACAATCTACCACAAAATGAAGCCAGCAGTCCCACAAATCTTTTCCATCACCTAAAACAGCCCCCAGTGCAAAATGAAGAATGGGTGTTCATTGGCTGCGAGAGTAGAAAACTCATGGTGCCCCAGACACCAATATTTTAATCAGTCAGAGAAGTGAAAAAAACAAAGATATGTGTATTTAGGAGAAGCTTAGTATTGTGTCTTTATCATAAGTTCTTATATTCATACAAAGTGTTTTTAGAGTGGCCTGATTAAAGCCCTATTTCTGGTTGAAATTATGAAGTGGTTTATTCTCAAAAACCTTCTATCTCTCCTGAAAGTGAGATTCCAAATATTGGTCGCTGATAATTAGTTGTTATCAGTCCTAAAGCCTAAAGATTTAAATCAATATAACGGTGCATTTATTTATTTACATAGATGTGTCATAGCCTTTTCTGGAAATCATTAAATTTAAATTAATATATTTTTTGGTGCAGTTGGTGCTAATAGCAAAGTGCAATTACTTTAATTCTGCAAATGTGATCCGATCATAAAGAAAGACTAAATAAAAGGCCTGGTATCCTATGGCCACTGTGGCCACTATTTAAAAATTTACAGTATGTTATTTGGGAGAAAATATCAACTTACATTACCTATATCTATAAAAATATAGATATTACTTATAAGCCATATTACCCAGCCCTAAAGAAGTACAGCAGGTTCTCATTTGCTCTGAGATGAGAAATATGCGAAAGAACAATGTGATGTACCTGGAAGAATGCAATCCCAAAAGAGATCCCTGCAATGATTCCCAGGTTGGCCTCCATCGTATTGGTCACCTGGGCGAAGCAGCCCTACACAACAGAAAAATAAAGATTTATAGAGTGGCGCTTTAAGCTTTCTGCAAACACAGTTGGACAGTTTTTTGATGAACTACCTTGCTTATTCCTAAAAATGAACTTTAAAGCTCCCCTCCAATGTATTGACATTTCTATGATATTTCATATTTTCCTGAGTCATTTCCTTACAATGTTGAATACCCGCATAGCTCAATTTTGTGCTCAAAGTTGATTAGTTGTTAAAACGGGGTTGTGACGTATGACTATAGCAATTCCATAAGTCATACGTCATTCTCCAAGCTTGCGCAGGCGCACGGTCATGCCTCGTTAAAAAATGTCACTGCGTCACGCCTCGTTAAGTCAGAGCATCAAAGAGATAACCATCGTTGTGAGCTAGCTAACCAATTTATCATGTAATGTACTTAAAACTTGCAGTAGGTATGTTCATTATGGCATCTGTGCGTGCGGTATTGGAGGACAAATGACAGAAAACATGTCGCACTTTAACCTGCCACCGTCTTATGTACAGTCTGCAACATGTTACTGACAGCCGTTTTACCAGTGTATCGGTGGAGGCACCCCCCACAGTTCCGCAGTAAAGTAAACGCACTATAAAAGATAGTGGGAGTTATCGTGTGGAGTGCGTGACAGGACCAGCGACTGTGTGATTGATAACAGCTGATACGCGCACATTAGTTCCTATCATGGGTAAGTAATAGCTACTCCTGCCAGACAGTAAAGTATACTAAACTTTGCAGTGTAGTGATGTTAACACAGCATATCGTTAGTGAACACTCCAGTCGGTCAGTTTTTGGTTGTCATGGTAATGTATTACATCCGACTAATAACCACACCCCCATGTTTGAGAAAGAACATTCAGCAAAAACGGCAGTTAAAACTGGCTGGAAGGGGGCATTAAAGTCTGAATTTAAGCTACACGTGGCGGTGTAGGCAGTGAACTCACCGTTATGTACACCTCATTCTCAGCCTTGTCGAGGTCTTTCAGGGTCTCCGGTGAGCATTTGGTGTTGTCTTTACAGCAGCTGGCAGGGATGCCCTTCTCTTTAAAGTAAGCTGTTTCACGCCAGTCGGTGTAATTTGTCACCCCGCAGCAATGCAACTATGTGGAAGCAAAATGAGTACAAACATTGTAACAAATGTCTTTATGTTACAGAGAAGTTGGTCAAAAGTTTTTAATAATGAAAAAAATAACATATTGGTTTTCTCGCCACAATGAATATTTTGGATCAAGCACTGGGAAAACACTTGCAGTGACAAGATCAACACACTTGAAAGTTTAAGTTCAGTTTCCCTTTTAAAATGTTCTTATATAAACCAGAGTTCTTTGCTTTGTACAGTGAGACACAAACAAAGTCAGATAAGAATAACACCATTAGTGTAATGGAAAAACTTCCCACTCACAGTCCTCTGGATGGCGTCAACTGCATTGCTGGTGCTGTCTGCGCTATTGTAGGACTTCACAGCGTTTTTATAGGCAATGCCTAACTTGGCCTTGATCTGGTGAATTTAAAACAAAATAGATTTTGAATTTTAGTGAGCTGTGATCCTTTTTAAAAAAGAAAAAAAACAACAATGTATTGGATGAGTAACTTGCCTCATTTCTGAAAATAAAGCCAGAGACACCGGCCACCAGCTCAGCCAGGAACACCAAGGTCAAAAACATGGCATACTGAAGGAAGCATAAAAAGAAAACAATTAAACAGGATCACAGTTGAAGGGAATATTACAAGCTTCTGCATCTTCACTCACCAGTTTGAGCATCCATGGGCTGCCACGACACGTAGCGAAGCAACCAAACAGTCCGAAAATAACGATGGTGGCTCCTGTCCCGATGAGGACATATGGTGCATTGGTGCTCTCGTCGGAGGCCAGGGAGAGATAGGCCTCCAGGCTCACCTTCCCCCACACCCCGACAGCGAGCAGGATCACGCCTGTGAACTGAAGGAGACAGCAGGGCGAGTCAACTCCGGCATCAAAGAGCCAAAGAGAAAGATGGGCAGGTTTTTAGGGCCGTCTCGGACACAAAAGATTAAAGGCTTAAAACCACTTGGTCAATTACACGGTTGAATCATTATTGAATGTAGAGTTTAGGTTTTGCTTTCAGTATTTTTAAATAACAGAAATTAAGAATAACTTCATGTTTTTGGTTTAAGAGCTAACATTTGAGTATTTACTCACCTTCTTTTCTTTCTTTTCTTCTGTGTTTCTGTCACATTTGATATTAAAACTAAATATTTTGACTGTTTCAGCTCTAAAAATGTTAAGTTTTGCTGTGTACCAAGCTGTGATAATGCATTTAAAGCTCCTCAGAGAGACCAGTGATCTGCACCGAATCTGGCAAAAACCAGGGATACTTTTAATTAAGAGCCATGCTACGCTGACTCCAGGGAAAAACACAATTTCCCTTATTGATTTCCGTTATTAAATCCCAACTGTTCTCAGGAGAGGAAACACAAAGAGAAGCAGATGAGTTAGACAGGAATATTGGAGCTCTGACACGCAATGTGTATTGAGAAAAACAGAATATAGCCTCTAATACTATCCACAATAACCATACATTTAATCATCTATCCCATCAGCTGTGTCAGCCATAAGATACATGATTCTATGCTGCAGGTGATTTATTTACCGGTCAACCTTTTAGTAACAACAAACCTGGGATACCCACCAGCCTCAGCCTGTGGTTTAATCACCTCAGCATCTTTGGCTGTGTGACTGCCCACACAAGTCATTAGCCAGAGCCAAGAGCAATATGTTGCCAGATAAAAGCACTGACCTGAACATTGTGTTAACAGCCGCAGACTGAGATGTCTGTTTGTTCAGTACAAAGATTTCCACGGGTTGGGGACAACTGCTAATTTTCTTCTAAACAGAAGCTTATTTTTAGATTTTCCTTAGGCTACAACTACCAAATATTTGTATCATCTATGTTTCTACTGATTATTGTTTTGATTAATTGTTTTATCTGATAAAATATCAGAAAACAAACAGTGAAAATATTTGATTAGCTTGAGGCCATGTATTCAAATAGCTTGTGTCAACTGACAGTCCAGACTAAAAGAAAGAAAAATATCATACATTGAACATACAAAGAAAAACATCAAATTAAAGCAGGAACAATTAGTCTATAAACGGACAAATTCAAGGGATAATTAATCAGCAACTATTTTGATAAGCGATTACTCTTTAAGTCATTTTTCAAGTAAAAATACCAAACATTTCTTCTCAAACATTTATCAGATATTTATTGTCTAACTAGGGCTGCAACAAACAATTATTTTCATTATGGATTAATCTGCCAATCATTTTCATGATTAATCAATTAGCTAGTTGGTTTATAAAACTGGTGATTATTGTCAATCAGTGTTTCCCAAGGCCCAAGATGATGTCCTCAAATGTCTCGTTTTTTCCACAAAAAGATATTCAGTCATATAAGAGTAAAGAAACCAGAAGATATTCACGTATGAGAAATTGGACAATTTTCTTAGAATTTTCAGAACAATTAATCAATTATGAAAACAGTTGGCAATTAATATTATAGCCTAGCTGACTTCTAATCGATTCATCGCTGCAGCTCTTTGTCTTGCGTGACAATAAACCTGAATATCTTTGGGTTCTGAAGATGTCAGAGATCATCACAAATATGTATATTTTATGTTTTCTGTAGTCTTTATGTTAGCAAAGGCAGTATCTTTGAGTTTTTGATTTACTGATAAAGTAATCCTCACTGCATTTTAACTGAACAAACGACCAAAACAATTAATCATTTATCACAATAGCTACTGAGCTGATTGATGTCAATCGATTAATCGATTATTGGTGAGTTTTTAACTGAACAGGACTGTAGAACAAGAAGAATGAGAATGAGTTAAAGATAACCTTCAATTGATTAATAATCACATCCGTCTACACTCATTTACACAGATATAGTCCAAGAGACATATATTTTAGTCTTTTTTTTTACTTACATCATACTTATAGAATATGTAAATGTGTTAATACCCTCTAACTGTGATTTTATCTTTATTTTACGTAAACCGCAGCTACAGCAACACGATAATTTCTCTTAATTAATTAATAATAATAGAGTATTTATCTATCTTTTGTAACGTTATGACTTCTGATAACCAGTTAACTAGTTATGTGAAAAGTAACAGAGCAACGTTAACTTAGCTAACGGCAGTTTTTAGAACACTGAAACGTTAGACACGAACATCTGTTCCGACGTCTCTCAACGGTCTGCACACTTTCAACAAGTGGTTCTGTATATCAACACAAAACTCTACTTTTTACTTGTATTTATTCAACAACTTGTGTGTGTGTCCCTGTCTTGATCTGAGAAAATGATGTAAGTTAGTTAGCTTTGCTGGCACCGCCGCTGCATTTTAGCCCATTGTTGCTCCTTTAGCTTGTCGTCCCCCATTATACGTGCCAGGCGAACTCACCCAGAATATGAGGCTGTAGGAGATGAGGAAGGTCTTCAGGCAGGTAATCACTGGCTTCGTCTGAAGCCGTCGAGACGGCGGCGACATGGTGGCGTTTATGACTTTAAACAGAAGGGGGAAAAGAGAGAGAGAGATCGAGAGAAAAGTTGACTTCACTGAGCTCTGAACGCGAGAGAGGAGGAAAAAAAAAACTTCGGCGATAAATCCAAGAAGAGAGAGAGGGGGGGAAGTGTCGTCACTAACCCAGATTCACTTTCCTGAGGGGATAAAAACAGATTTCCACTACGCAGACCGGCGTCAAGTCAGCAGCAGTACACAACACAGGCAGACTTCAAAATAAAACGCTTCCTGCATGACTTGAAACAGACGTTTGCAAACGTGTTTTTTATATACAGTCTATGGTTTTATCGGTGGGGGATGAAGTACTCTCGTCTTTTGCTTGAAGTAAAAGAGGCAATACCATCGTGTAGAAATAGGCTACTTCTGTTACTGTATAATACTCATATTGCTATTCATGAGTACACTTCTGTTAATACTGTATAATACTGCAAATATCCACATTTATTACGTTATATTCTTAGATCTTTAGACTTTCTTATATTCTTAACTTACAAACTTTTATACGCTATTAAACTATTAAACTATTATTTCTATTCCTTTTATTCCTTTATGCGCTAGTGAGTATCTGTAACGAAGAATATTCCCTCGGAGCTCAATGAAGTATGCTAATATGTTGATAGTTTGTGAATTTCACCAAAAAGTCTTGTCTTTAACCAATATAACAGCCTACATCATCATTTCTTTTTTGATTATAAAGTATATATAGCTTTGCTATTGACCTGAATCTGCAAATTAACTAAAGCTGTCAAATAAATGTAGTGGAGTAAAAAGTATAATACTTGAATTGTAATGGAGTTGAAGAATGAAGCAGCAGTAAATGGATTTCAAATTTCATTTCAAACGCATGCCTTTATTTTGAAGGGAGTCGCGTTATTTCCTGTCCATTACACTGTTTGACTTTACAAATAAATGCGTTATTCCTTTGGTAAAGTGACACACTTCGATGGGCTAAATTACATTAGCTGGGTAAATAAAATTACTGTAACATAGGGCTCATAGAGAAGCATGATGATTTTTTTTGTCTCAAATCTAATTTCTCTTAAAGTGATGTTCTCCTCTGCAGCATTATTTCTGTTAGGCTTCCTGTGGGACATACAACGAAATTACATGGGGTGCCACTTTGAAAACAACAACGTATTATATTAAATCGTGTAAGTGGACACTAGAAATATTACAATACAATATAACAAGCCTGTGAGGTCTAGTCTGTAATTGCACCATGTGTTTTATAAACTTGTTTTTTTTTAAAGTACAATAAATAAAGGATATCATACATTATTATTATAGTAACATCATGAAGAAAACACCATTCATTATAGGATTATAGTATCATCAGGGGAAATTAAAAATGTATTATCACTATAAGTCATTACAAGTCACCACTGATCTCATTAGTTACACTTGGGTTCAACTAACCTATATTCTCATTTGTAGCCTATAATAACGTTCACTTCTTGACATGAGCAGTAGGAGGATTTTATGAAATGTCTCATGTTTAATGCAGAAGTAGGTGGAAACACACGTACATGAGGAGTCCGATAGCGCCACCAAGTGGTTTTAGACTTTGATGATGAACCAGAGGGATCCTTTCTTCATACAAACTGCGGAGACTCTGGTGTGAGGGTTAACCCTAACCTTCTTGTCCTCAGCCGGGATCATAAAGTTTATTAGTATTTTGTCATATACGTTCTCGGGATTACGGTCTTTTATTTTGTCTTCTATTTTATTGGACTCTGGACTCAGAACCAAGCTCCGCAAAATAACTTTTCTTCCACCCACGAGTATTATCTTTGCGTTTCTGACATGCACCTCGCCCGCTTTGTTGCTGTGTTCATTTTCTACTTCATAGGTGAGTTCATAGGTCAAAACAATAAAAGTATGTCTTTAGTTATATGTCTGTGTTTGCTAATTCTGAATAGGCCTATTATTTAATTTCAGTCAGACATGACCATCATTTTTAAAAAAATTCTTATTCAACTTCATCAAAAAGTTTAAAGTGATCTACTATCATGGTTGCTACAGACAAGCCACTCAAACATCCACATCCCTTCATTTGCGGTTCACAAATACCTTCATTTCAGCAGTAATCACAACTCTATTAGATGCAGATGTGTTGACTATTTTATGAATGCAAATGGAGCCCACTCCTCCCTCCAGGAATGAAGAGCATGGGATGCAGCTCCTCCACAACATCTTCCAACATGCAGTTGGCCAGCTGCCTTCCTCTTCAGGTGCTCCTCTGGTTGCTAACCAGGCAGTTTAATTACAGCTGGGCTCCAATCACTGCCAGTTAATTACTGAGGAGTCCCCCCCTCTGGGCAAAGATAATCACGTGACCTGAGATCCACCCAGAAGCACGCATGAGCGCCGATTATAATGCAGAGTGAAGGATGCGGGTTATTATCTCACCTTTGTCATTAGAGATAGATGAAACCTTTTACTTGGTAACTCAAACAGACTACATACCATAGTGTGACTCATCCCTGCAACATGCACCGTGTGTGTGTGTGTGTGTGTGTGTGTGTGTGTGTGTATGTCTTGGTGATTTTAAACCCTTAGTAGACAAGAGGTGGAAGAGGTATTCAGATTCTTTACTTGAGTAAAAAGTACAGAAGTATTATCAGAAAATGTACAAAGGTAAAAGTACTAATTCTGCAGAGAAATGGTCCACGTGACTACTAATTCTGATGCAGCAAAGTGTAATTATTGTACTGTTGGAGCTGGTGGAGGTGGAGCTAGTTGTAACTACTTTATGTATAGTTAAGTGGTGTATTCTAGTGGTTCCCAACTTAGATATCAGTCACAAGATGAATCTTAAGAGTTGTAACATGATTAATGGAGTAGGAAAGGAGAGAAAACACAAATGTTCTTTAATTTTTCCTCAGATTTTTCTTTCTTTTGGTGAAAAATTGGATCATTTTTCCTTTTTTTGTGCCTTGGCAGTTATTGAAATGAAACCATGTGAGAAGTTTAGAGAGGAAATGTCTCTTTGGTGTAACATCTCATAGACTTTTGAAATGTGACAAGGAACACTGAGACAGAACTGCAATGATTAGTCGATAAGTGGATCAACAGAAAATCAATCGACAGCTATTTTAATAATCAAATAATAAGTTAAATCATTTTTTCCCCATTTTAAGCAAATAGATATAATGCCTTTCTTTGTTGCATATGATAGTAAACTGAATATCTTGGTGAAATGTAGTGGAGTAAAACATAGTTGAGTATAAGTATAAAGTAGCTTAAAAATGGTTGAGTAAAGTACAAGTACCTCAAACCTAAATTTATTTGAAAATACCTATTTGAATTTGCTATATATCCATGATGGTGCATGTCACCAGAAGTAATGTCTCTGCTTGAGCCCTGCAGTGCAGACCATCACATCGATGAGGCCAGATTGTTTATTTCCTCTGTGACTAATTCTCAGTAAGGGGGGAGTTGGGAAATACTAGTCTGTCTTTCTAAGCGCAACACGGAGGTCATTATGAGGAAAAATGCTGACGATCGGTTTAATCCACATATGGCTGGAAGAATCTGACACTGCTTCCAGAGTATGGAAGTTTAATGTGAAGCATAATTATTATTAGGAACTGTGCTAAAGTGGACTTCTATGTGGTTGAGGGCGACTGAGCCAGAAAACAAAAGTAAAGGAAGCAGTACAGGAACTGACTCGAGCTGGAGGAGGGGGTGGAGGCTTACAGACTGGAAAGTTTGGCACTCAGTTCTGAACATGGAGTCATTTTTGGGATTTCAAAAGGGATATTGTGCCTGAACCACAACTGCTGGGAAAAGAAGATTTATTGTGCAGAAAAACTGATACAGAGACAAAATTTCAGAATGAAGGCTATAGTACAGTATGCAAGCTCTTCTGCTTGGTACATGAAACGATGTGAGTGAGTAGAACTATCTCCAAGTGAGAGATGGAAACATGCTGTTTGTTCTAATCAGTGGTGAAGATGTTGTCAATTTAAGTACAAACACTACAATATGAAGTCCAACACGATTTTTCTCTGCACTCATTTCGACATTCACTTCTGGCCCTTCAAGAAAACAAGATAATCTTTATGCTTTTCGCAAAATATCCATGTTTTCTGACCCCACTCTCAGGTTTAAAACCTTCAGGAGCTTCCATTAGCACCACTGATTGCAAATCCAGGTGTGTATGGACTAGAATGTTATTGAGCTTGTGTTAAAAGAAACCTAAAAGAAGCAATGGAAAACAGATTGTGTGGGGAGAGTCATTTTGCCAGGCTGCCTCTGTTTGACGTATATATCTTTATGTATATAACACTCCTGATACAGAAGCTTGATGAAGTGTTTGACTGACCACAGAACTGATTCCTCGGTCGCATAAGAAATGTTGAAGGTTTGTTTGCTGTTTTGTTTGTTTTTGCAGCTGGCTCAGGCACCACAGTCTATGACACCTACACTGACATTGCAGAGGAAGACAACACCCCTCAGCTCGACTACAAAAGTGCGTATAAAAACACACACTCACCAGGGGTTGGCAATGTGACAATATAGATACATACAGTACTGTTGTCTACAATCATATATGCTGTGGTAGCTCTGGTAAGTAGCCTATAAGCTTTGCATTAATTCGTCTACACATTTTCATGTTAAGAAGATAAGAGATTGATATAATGTGGTCATATATCTGTATGATATGATTTAAAACCTTGTTTGCACAGTAAACCAAATGTTAAAAACACTGTGAGGAAAAATCATCAGTGTGTCATGGCCCTGTAGTATTAGTGTGCTATATGTTGGGCTGCTCTGGGTCAAACGCTTCTGAGTGTTAAATCAGTGATCAGGACTGTTTTATGGCAGGGAGTTTTAGAGCTGCAACGACTGGTCACTTTACATTTCCATTTAGGGCATTTAGCAGACTCTTTACTCCAAAGCGACTTGCAGAAAGTACATTTGTCAGAAGGTATAGATTGCTGTCAGTAGAGTAAGGATGTCAACAAGTTTCAAGCACTCATAACAAAGAAAAGTTAACTAATCGATTAGTCCATCGAAAAAAAATTGTGACCTATTTTGACCAACTATATGAACAATTATTACCAAAGATGATGAAGATAATCAGCAGATTAATCATTAATCATCATAGTATGCTTATACAGTTTTTGCATCAGTGGGATAAAGTCAGGTATTTTTATGTGTTGGCTAATCCAAAAACAGACATTTCTGTATATTATTACTTAATTATTAGTAGGCTGTTATATCAAAATATATGCTGATATTGTGATATTAAATTTCTTATACCATGACAGAGGATTTTATCAATGTTGTCCACCTCAAACACTCACATATAGGCTACTTTTCTCTTAAAGAGCAAAACCCAAATCTTTGTGGTCAAATGATGCAACTACGATCCCCATCTATTGTGTCTGAAGTGACGTCACCTAGCACCAAAGACTAGCCAATAGCAAATAGCTCTTCAGTACCCTGTTTTCCACCGTTAGTGTATCACGTTGATTTAGTTTTGGGCTATTCTTTAAACGCAGACCCCTACTGGTGTCATTCTCCGAGCCTGACCAATGGGGAGGTGATCTGCCACTCCCCTCGAGGCGGGGCCTACCGGAGCACGCTGGGCACCCGTTGTGAGTTGAGCTGCGATCAAGGATACCGACTGGTCGGAAAGAGGTCAATTCAGTGCCTCGCCAACCGACGCTGGTCTGGGACGGCTTACTGCCGCAGTATGTGGAAGTTGGGATTTTAAATTCCCTTATAAGGATGACTGATGATGTTCAACAAAACCCATGAAAAGACCAAAACCAACAATGAATATGTCCACACTAACAAGTATTGTCTGTAGCCAAATCCTGATACATCTTACTGCTCTGTACATGCTGTTTATATATTTTAAAAACACAGCATTGGCTTATAAGTTTATTTTAGGGTATTCTGGGTCGATGTCGTTCACTATTCTGCTGCTAACACACAAAATATGCTGTGTATTAATCTGCTGCTGAAAATAGTCCCCAACAAATGCACCATTCACTGATGTTTGAGTAAAATGAGCTAAAACCTACAGTTTCCAGCTGTTTCAGAAAATTATTTAGGCCTAGCCTTTTAAAGATTCTCATTTTCAGCAGGAATAAATGGGCTTGGAAGGTGAGCACAAGAGAGGCTTGAGAAGTTGGAATTATGATAATGACACACATTGTAGGTTTTGGTCTTTCATGGAATTTGTTGACAATAACAAAAATACAGAATATCGCCAGCCTTTATCTTAACCCTTACCCTTACTCTCAACATACTGAATGTCTCTGTGGTGGTGTTCCTTCAGTGGTGCGTTGCCATGTGCTGCCCCTCATTCCACACGGCAGATACACCTGCACTCATGGCTTTGTGGTGGACTCCAGGTGTGACTTCACCTGCGACCCTGGCTATCGCATAGAGGGGGAACACTCACGCACCTGTCAGCGCGGGGGCTCATGGAGCGGAGCACAGCCAGATTGTGCAGGTACATACAGTATTATTATTACAGAATTCAAGCCATCTGTGTTTCTGTCCAGTTTTTCATTATTCTTTCATAAGCCCAGATCCCTGTGTGTCCAGGCTCACAGTCAAGCAGATTTCCTGCTCCTCAGTTCTTTGGACTAAATCCAGAACTGCAATTTTTCAGTCCTCATATTCTCCTCTATCTGACTGACCATCCAAAAACAATGTTGTAACTGAAATGAATTTCCTGCCTGCAAAATCCCCAATATTGTTATCATTTTCCAACTGTTTATACCAGACACTGATCCTCCAAAAATCAAGTGTCCTCCGTCCAGACTCAAGGTCGCTGAGCCTGGAAAACTCACTGCTATGGTGACTTGGGACCCCCCAGCTGCGACAGATACTGCAGATAAATCACTTGAGTATGTCACTCCCTTCCTTTGCTTCCCTTTCCTGCTCATTTTAAAATGCCTTAAACAAGTGGCCTTCACTGTACTTGTTTTCCTGCAGGGTTATATTAGTAGGCCAGGAGCCAGGCACCGACTTTAAAGAGGGAGCAAACATTATCCGTTACAAAGTATACGATCAAGCCAGGAACAGAGCTGCCTGCAAGTTTATTGTACGTGTTGAGGGTAAGCTGCCAAACCTACATTTTCTGACTTAGTAAATGAGTTTAAGTACAACACAATTATTCGAAAACAGCATTATAATTTAGAGGATTGGGTTTCTTATTTCCACTGTGTTCTCCTTCCAGTGAGAAGATGTCCAACTCTACCTCCACCTCTACACGGCTACCTCACCTGCTCCTCTGATGGGAATAACTACGGTGCAACATGTGAATACCACTGTGACGGAGGATATGAACGGAGGGGCATATCTAGTCGCATCTGCCTGTTCAACCGCAGCTGGGGAGAAGCACCAGCTGAGTGTGTTCGTGAGTCTGCATGAAAGAGGATGTCATGAATTTGCCACATAATAGCATACTTATGTACTGTAAGGTGACCTTGTGTGTTTGTAGCGATGGAGATTAAATCAGATGTAAAGACGGCATCTGCTCTCCTGGATCAGTTCTATGAAAAGCGGAGGCTGCTGATCATGTCTGCGCCCAACATATCTGACCCAGACTACCAACTGCAGAACATCATGATACAAGTGAGGAAACTATTTACTGCTGGTGACTTCACATGGATTTCCCCAGTGATGTTAGTTTCTTAAAATCCTTTTTCCTTGTTTCAACCAGAAAGCTGACTGTGGATTAGACCTGCGACATGTCACATTGATCGAGCTCCTGGGCTCCCCGCCTCGTGAGACGGGTCGCATTAAAGACAGTCTGCTCAGCTCTGAAGTCATTGAGGGTTTGAGGTAATAGTGAGATTCTGCATCACTTAGTTATTCAGCAGTTTTAAGGTTCATTCTGGAGGGAAAATAATTCCATATGGTTGAAAAAAATCCATCCTGAAGTGGCTTTAGTATATAACTCCCATTCTCATAAACAGCAACAGGCTTTTGGATTGATTGATTGATTTTGTTAATGGATTATCAGACACAGGAAAAAAAACAAATGATCCAAAGGATAATATGTTAAAGTAAAAACACTTATTTCCACCACACTCTCAATATGTTAGAAGAAAAAGAAAACACAAAGGCACTCAACATAAATCCAACACAATCCTGACATCCAAAAGCCCATCACCACAATTTAAGAAATAAAAAATAAATCCCACATTAAAAAAAACAGAAACCTAACCTGACTTCTACTAGCCCTTCTTATATTTAAAAAAAATGATGTGCCAAGGAAGGCTTGGACCAGCATAACAGTAAGGGCTGTTTCTCCTCACTCTATTTAATTGTCAGGAGCCTCATACTAAAAAGAAGCCTCTGTTAGTTTGACTTTAAAAGGAAAAAAATCCACCAAAAGATTAACGCTGTTAAAAATAGCAACAAAATAATCCCAGGGCTGCAGTAATGGGATTTTGACAGGACTAACAGAACAACATCAATAGTAAACATCTGGCTTTGCTTCCCAGAATCAACGTGTAAGAGATTCTGTCCACTGTTATGCACCAGACATAGACACAAGCCTGTAGGGACTGATTCATTTCAGAATAGGCAAAGATATAGATTTTCCACCAAATGTGCAATTTGAGTAAGGGGCACTGCTCACTTTTTCCAGACTGGAAAATCTTTTCCTAAACCTTCAGTCTCTCCACTGACACAAATCCCACAGCACAGTGAGGACAGCATACTGAGGCACATTCTTTTTTAGTGTAGTACAGAGCACTCTGGGAAATGTAGGCATTCAGAAATCACTAGGAAGTGGAGGGGAGGGAACTGTATACATGATAGGTACATTAGTTAGGCCCTGTTTACACATCCAGCAAATATGGAGCAACATTATCATTGATTTGGAGTCACGTTTCTCGTCACCTGTTGATTGAAAGTCACTTTTCTTTTGGCTCTATTTTTGGTCTCCACTAACTCCTGAGGAAAGTATCTGGCCCTAGCTGTTAAATGCTCCACAATGTTCACCGGCTAGTCACTAAACTTTGTCTGTCTGTCATTTGGTGCTTAACAGGTAACATAGAGTAAATTTATCAGAGTTTTTTGCAGGACGACAGCTTGAGACAGAGAGTAAACTACAACAGTAACTGAGCTGAAAGACTTTATAGTCTGATTAAGTCTCATCTGCGGATTTGTCACTACATGCAACACCTTCACATTATAGTTATTTAATCCATTGTTATTGTGCAATATTGGTTATAGATGCTTTGATATCAAAGTATGGGATAATAAAGTATTCCTTTAACAACAAAAGTGCTGATTTGTGTCTCTCTGTAGACAAGCATTCAGAATCTCCAGATCCTACTTCAGCATGGTGCTGCTGGACAAGCTCGGGCTGGACCGAGAGCGCTTCATCACCCCGATGGCGTCGGATGAGCTGTTCTCCTACATTGACAGCTTCCTGCTGGATGAAGAGGAACGAGAGAAGCTGGAGAACCACAGAGACTTCTGTGACTAATTTAATAAACATCTCTGGTTCCCACAGTGATAAACTCATCAGTATTAACACAAGATGAGGAAGGACAACCAGAAACCAGGTCCAGAGGGACACTTGGAGGGAAAAAAAAAGAGGACAAGAAGGCAGTTCCACATGTCCAAATGTGATCACTATACAACACTGAAGTGCTAGCACTGTTTATTCTATGGAGTCCAGAAAA
>JAPMOB010248741.1:0-22698 GCA_029875015.1 Lepomis gibbosus
TATATATATATATATATATATATATCTATATCTATATCTATATCTATATATATATATATATATATATATGTATTATTATGTAGAATAGAAGCCAGAGAAACATAGAGAATTGACTGACAATATAGAATAGCACATAGAGAGAATAAGGAGAAAATGTAGGAGGCTGACGTGAAATGTATTCATCATGAATATCTGACTTCTAGAACCTAGTCAGCACATCCCTCCACTCCCCACATCTCACCCATTATTAGCCTTATCTGCCTGTAAACCTGTAAAAAGCCTGCATTATCACAAACTCATACAACATGACAAGCTGCTCTTGTGAGAGGCCAGATACGGGTTACTTTCAAATCCCCTCAAACAGCACTGCACAGTTGTTAGACATCGTCTTTCCTACCAAATTGGTGTGCTATCCCACTATCACCGCACACCCACCTGTGGACATTTTTATTGCTTTGAGTCTTCAGTGGAGGGAAATAGTGAGAGTTTGCCTAAAAAGCACTTCAGTTTTTATTAATATTACTGTAGTGTGATGTGCACACTGTGCTCCAGCGCCTGCCAACGGCTTGTACTATGCTCATCTACAAATCCCACAAGTATCATGAGTAGTCCGCTTCCCTTTGACAAGCATCTACTCTCTGTACTTTGCTGGGTTTCAAAGTTGTACTGGGTGTAAAATTTTCTATTATAGTCTACTTAAACAGGGAAATAGCACTTCATCAAAAGACAGCAGTGTTGGCATGCCGTGTCAAAAGACGTCGGCATATAGATGGAGACAGATTTAAAGTGAAGCAACAGCATGATCACAAGCAATAGCTACAGTATGTTAGTTTGGGCTTCACTAAAACACAAATAACTATCACCTTTGTTTGATTTACTCAGGACTTTCTGAAAACTAAGACAGACCAGTTCTTCATGCAGCAAAGTTTCCAGTTAAGCCAGACTAACTTCTATAAACCAGGCTCATTTTCTAGTTCTTAAAGGCTTACCTAAACAGTCACACCCATGGATCTTCCTTACATACCTGGTTAAGGCTTTCATGGTTTAATTTTTAAAAAAAGGAGTTGTGTTGCACAATGCTGCAGCACCGCTTTTAACCCTGTGTGTTGGACACTCCGTTTTATATAATGACAACCGGGGGATCAACTTTTTTACCAGGTCATAAAGAAAACCCTGTACAGCGCCAGTAAGTGCAACAGTGAACAAAAATCTTATAATGCTTACATTATCCTCACTTATTTAACCACCAGTCTGTAGATGATAAATCAAATTCATTACACAAGTTGATGGATGCCCCATACCCAAGTGGGAAGCTTCCAGACAGCGATCTGATGCAAATGCGGAAGACCCTTAAGCCTGCATTCTACTGAACGGCCAGCAGGGGCGACTCTTTTGGTTGCAAAAAGGATTCCAGCTCCATTAGAAAAAATGGTAGTATGACCCTATTTCACAGCTGTATAATTACCTCAATAAACATTTTCCTGATGAGTTTTAGATTACAATCACTAGTTTCATGTCTTCTTCAATACAACATGATTTATGGTTTTACATGGTTTATTTAGTAAATAATGGTAAAACTCCTGAATTCAAGAGTGAAAACAAATGGCTTCTTGTTGTAAAAAGACTCACAAAAGACAAATAAAATAACCTCTATATTGATGTCAAAATGTTTCTTTACAATAACTAATCCTCTATTTCACTGCTCATGCCTAAGCACTAGTTAGCTGACAATTAGATAAAATATGGATATAGTGATAATGAAATGATATGATGGGCTATCAGCTAGCTAACACCAGATGGCTCATTTTAAGTAAAAGAAATGCTAATTAAAAACTCTAAAGGTAGGAAAGTTAAGTGTATTAAAGCAGCTAGATAGTTAACTACTGACATTAACTTACAGTGTCTTCAGTGTGTGGTGGACTGGACTGGAGCAACTGCCGCTGCGAGTTATGTGGGCAGACAAGATGTTCAACTAACATAAAGGTTAGGAAATGGTAAATTTTAGGGGCGTCTGAAATTGTATTTCAAGATTCTTGAATATGTAAATGTAAAATGCTCCGTACTTGTATAGCGCCTTTCTAGTCTTTTCGACCACTCAAAGCGCTTTTACACTACTTCTGCATTCACCATTCACACACACATTCACTCACTGAGCCTTAGTGTTAAAACAGAAACTAACATTCATACACTGGCGGAAGAGGATATTGTGCTGCTCAGTTTTCTTGCCCAAGGACACTTCGACACGCAACCTGGGGGAGCCAGGGATTGAACTGCCGACCTTCCGATTAACGGCCGACCCGCTCTACCTCCTGAGCCGCAGCTTTGGTTCAGCTGTACATTCCAAACCAGCTTCGCAATGTGGACTGGAGCAAGATTGGAGATTGGTACAACCAAAAACACCTTTACTCAAATTACAAAAAGGGGCAATGTGAAGGATGTTAGGACAGTATTTAAGAATGACACTTAAATTAGTGTATTGTAATCTAACTGATAAAGAACTTTAGTCTCCAGAAAATGTTAATAATCTTATTATCTTGATCTAAAATACAGTAGCTGGCTGGGCTCCTATTTGATACCTCTTTTTTGATGATGCATTTTTTGCATTTTACACAAGTATATGTTGAGCAATTATGAAAGAAAATTCACATTACTTCGCATGTTGAATATGTGCTGCTCAGTTTTCTCTTAACATCTCATCATTCTTCATTGTGAATTGTCACTTTGTGTTTGATATCTCTGTCAGGGCTGTGTTTTAAAGTTGTGCATGTTCTGTTTTTAAACCTGACTGATTGTTGAACTTTTCACAAAAAGCCAAAGTAGCAGCTCATAAAATGTGATTTCTATTACAACATAGTCTCTGTTTTTAGTTTACTAAAACACCTTTAGGAGATGCACATTGGTTTTTTTTTAATAACTATTTGTTAATAAACTGTTAATGGTGATGTCTGTACAGGAAGGCGTCTGTTTGGAATAATGGTCACCAAAGGATTTATGTCAATTTTATGAATGTGTTGTCAGTTTTGTTCATGTTTTCATGTCTGTTACAAGGGATTCATAGCCAACACAACACCTGTGCTAATTTAAAAAGTGTTGCTTTTAAGACATTCATGGCAAGGGCTTAGACAAAGCTGCTGATCCCACAGAGATAACAGGGCACGACCGCTTTTGATTAGCATGCTGTATGGGGAAGATAAGATGGCATTGAGGAGTGGTGGAAGACTGGGGAGTTAAAGGGTTTTCAAGACCAATCGTTCTCAACATCTTTTTCTCTTTTGAAGGGAATTGCCTTGGAGCAAGCAAATACAATTTGTGGTATTTTCTTTCTGGGTGTGCGAGTATGTGTGCATGTATACCTGCCTGACAGAAGGCACAAGAAAGAAAGGGAAGAGGTAAACGGAAAAGTTAGGCTGTGTACATGTATTTGTGTTTACGTGAGAGGCCACTTTTCGAATCCCCAGTGAAAAAAAGTCTGTTTCTTATCTCTCCTTGTGTTTCAAGGGGGGATGAAAGCAATCTTCAAATGGCATCTGTAGTCGAGGAGCACTTGAACCCAATCAGACCAAAATGGACCAGAGGAGACTTTCTATGGTGAAGGAAGCTTAATGCCAATCACACCAAACACTCCGATTCAAACACATCAATCAGGTGATCTCATATGGTCTGGGGTAATAAAAGCACTAAAATCTGGAGGAATAACAAATAAATTCTTCAGGAGTGAATAGCACAGCTTTGCGGCAGCAACAGAAACAGGAAACCTATAAGGTTATCGTGCAAATCACACATGGGACAGCCACAGGCCTGTGATGGGCTGTTCATTTGTTTCATTGCCAAAAAAGATGCCTGTCTTCTCTTTGTCCTCCCTCGACTGCTGGAGACTGGTGGATACACACAACTCCACATCCTCTTTCATCCATCCCGTTTCTTCCATCGTCCACAAGCTTTCATTTCTCTGAGCTTCAGTGGCCATGTTACTAAAAGGACTCACATTCGGGACACCGGGACAGTTAGTGCTAAATGTCATCCGTAGTGCGAGCAGTTGCTGAAACACATGAAGAATCTTGTAAAAGCTGGCTATAATGGACAAGGTGGGGCTAATTAAAAATAATGTGGGTTGTCTATGTGTATGCCATAAGCTTGTTGTTTTAAAGACGGAAAAGCCATTTGATGCAATTTTATGATTTGGCTAGAAATGAAATTGACTTGGCTTGCTTGATTTACCTGAGCTTACACCTCCCCGACAGCGGGGGAGCTGGGCCAAATATTAAGGCAATGTCTCTCCTGTACCTTCAAACCGGCTCATTCAGTAGAGTAGAGGCAGCAGGCAACTCATTCTTATTCCCAGGTTGTCAAATATTTACCCTTTGTCAATGCCCATTAGCATCATACCAATGCACAAGGTACCATCCACGATAATATTAGAAGGTCAGAGCAACTTCTTCCATTCATTCCAACACGTTCTCATCCCAGGTCATCAAATAGCGACACTGCTTATTCCACGCCCCTCGGCGTCTCACACAGACGCACAATGTAGCCTACCCTTCAGCTTTTTCTTAATACATGGTTAAATTTGTGAAGCGGTCCGGCTTAGTTAGGTGTACGCAACAAATCTACTTGGCTAGGTTTAGGGAAAGATCATGGTTTGGGTTAAAATAAGTACATTTTGTGACATAAATAACTATGTCATGTATGTAAAGTTAAATAAATAAACTGATTTGATTTGTGTCTTGTGTCTCTTGCACAGTGTTTGGAAGTCCCAGTTTTCTAAACTGGTCCAAATAGGTTAAGATTTGAGTTTTTTGAGAATTTCAATGAAATAAAACAAGTGAAAAATCTTGACTCACAAAGTGAATACAGAAAAATGGTTTAGAAATAAAATTATACTTTTCTAATGTATAATGGTAAAATCAAAGGAATTATTGCATGTGTAGTTCAGTTTAAAGGTCTTTTTGAAAGGTAAAAATGTCTGTGAATACAAGGAGTCTATGTTGAGTCACCTGTGAACCACTGAATCACTTGAGAAAACTAAGTTTCTTTGCTATAGCTACATTTCACAGAGAAAGACAGGTAATTGCATCAAATGGATTTTCAGTTTTTACAACAACAAGTTTATGGCAAATTTGTATTTTTTTTGTACCTTTGACAATATTGTTGTTTTACATTAATGCCAATAAAGCTAGACTGAATTGAATTGATAGGGAAGACACCGTTAGATATCCCCTATTTTTTTTTCAAGCATTCATGGCTTAATTGACAGACAAAATTGGGTGGCATGTTTTTAGGAGATGGAGAGGTGAATTTTCTTAGCAATTTAAATTCATTCTCTAATGTGCATTGCATTCTGAGTAGATTCACACGTTGTGGGCTAATATAATGTGAATCTTATGAATTATTAAAGAGATTTATTCTTTCATTTGGTTAAGAAAAGGGGATTATTGTGAACTTTTAAATCCATTCTGTTTATCTGGTCAGATTGGGCTGCATGCCAACATATGTGTGTGTTACAATGACAAACTCCACCTGTACACACTTAAATCCGGCTTGGGTGGACATGGAGTGGTTTGTATAATTTGGAGTGCCTATTCGATGTAAAGCTGGAAAAGGGCACTGCCATGGACAAATGGTGCCATGGTGCTTTGTCTCAGTGCCAACCTCTGATGCTACGCAGCTCTCAAACCTGTTATAGGCGGGAAACTAGTCCGCTCGGCTCTTATTTATACTTTAAGGAGCAGGGCACAAAAGGTGGCACTTAAGCTAAAAAAAACCTTTACACATCGTCAGCGGGTGGCACTTCTCTGCTGTGTACCCATGGAAACATCTTATATGGTGAGTACAGGCTGATTTTCGTTACACGGTTAGGTTTCTTCAGATTCTTGCTCTGGCCTTCACGCTTTCTTGCTGAAACACTTTTAGTTGTTTTCACACTCACTTCTTCATTTTAATCATCCTGTATACATATCTGTTTTCTCAGCACATGTTGCAAGTTTTAAATAACGTAACCTTGAAAAAACTTTTAATTCTTATATGCTAATAATATGCTAAAAAGTGTATGTAACC
Organism: Lepomis gibbosus; assembly: GCA_029875015.1. Lineage (NCBI taxonomy): Eukaryota > Metazoa > Chordata > Actinopteri > Centrarchiformes > Centrarchidae > Lepomis > Lepomis gibbosus. The sequence goes on from JAPMOB010248741.1 coordinate 6,055, forward strand.
CCAAAATGTTCAACATTAAATTACTAATAAAGACACAATAATAATGACACATGATTACATTGTGTAAAATATACAAAATATACAAAAATGCAAGGAAAAAGAAGGCCAGTGTGCTTCAAATGGAAAGCAACTGTCTGAGCCAAAAGTAAAGTAAGCACTGACTTTCCAAGATGAAAAGCACTCAAAGATAAGCCTGAAGAGTGATGCAGATGTGTCTCTTGAATTGTTGCTCTTCTCTCTCCAGTTGGCTCTTTTCAACTTGTTAGTTTTACCATTGTTTGTGCTGCAGTCGACACTGAGTAGCTTCTTTATCATTGTTTTGGGCCAGTGCCTACACAGTTTGGCACTAACTTTAGTGAAGGAAATTGCTGTTTTTACATTCATTTGAGTTTTTGTTTTCCGATTTTATAGAGTACTAATGTAAGTAAACAATCATCACAAAACACGTATGCTGTGTCCATGTAATGTAGTTCTCCATCTCTTTAGCCAAGGCTACCCTCTGTGACTGGAGGTCTTTAATTTGCTGTCACTGTCTTAGCACTGCAGCTTACTTAATTTAATTGGCGGTTGGTCCAGTGATTTCCCCCCAAAAATGTTATTACTGGGAAATGCAATGTAAAACCACAGAAGCTATGATTGCTAATCAAAACAAAACATGTCCCCACTGAGACAAAAACAAAACAGACAAATAATGAATTATCAGTTTAATTGTGTTTTTAAGATAATAAGTTTAGCACAAGGCTTGAGGAAAACAAACCTACAGGATGTGGTTAGCCTTGCTTGACAGTGGGCTCTAGCAATTGATTATTTATGTAGAACAGCTAGGTGGAAACTGGCCAAAGCAGTGCCACAGTCCCTTGAAATGAAGGGACTGCCTTGCAGTCAGTGTTTGAATGGTGACCAATAGCACTGGTTTGTCAATGAGCAGAACTAAGTCTTGGAAGAAATGTCTACAAGGTTGTTTATTAGTCATTACACAGCACAAGTCTGCATAACGAAATGAAATTTGTAGTTCCTTCTTGCTACACACAACATATAGTGTTGGCCTATATTAAAATATGCCAACATATAAAATAAAATAAAATATTTATTTACATACATATATACATACACGTACACACCCCGGACATTCCACAGTGCATTTCAAAAACCCTGTCTTCATCTTCCAATGACTGTATTTATGTCAGCAATAACACATGTTTTGGCAATAAAGCCGGAAAAAACTGCTAAAAAACAAGTCTAGTAAAGTTTGAAGGAGCTACCGGCTGCTTCTTCTACAAGCACTGCCGGTAAGATAAAAGATCTCACATGCCTTTCATAAAGTCATCTGCTTAGGATACCAATGACAGGTAAGAGTTGGTGTGTCTGACACCCCTTGAGCAAAGTAATGTCATTCTAAATTTAGCAAAGTGATTAATATTTTGTACTGAATTACTGTTTCTGAGGAACATCCCCATCACCGATCTCTTGCCAACTCTTTATTAATAGAAACATTAGTAATGTAAACAGCACCACCTGACCTTTGACCTTTCTGTGGAATGAGCACAACATGACCATCATTCTTAGAAAGCAGCTGAGATGAGGAGGAAATGAAAGGGATTTAAAAGTTGAAAGCAGGAGGCTGCAACACACTGGGGGTTTTGTGTTTATGCTTCTGAGTGTGTGTGTGCATATGTTTATGTTCAGTATGTGTCTATGTGTGCATGTAAGCAATAGAGAAATGAGAAGGCGGACGGGGGAGTGAAAATGTGTTTGTGCGCGGTCCTTTGGGATCTTAGCATCTGTGTCACTGTAATTATTAACAGATTAGCCCTGGGAAAATCAACAGAGATGGAAACAGATCCACAAAGTTGGATTACAGTGGCCTCTACATCTTTTGATGCTTTGTCTCGGTTTCCCCCTCCGAACACACGCACGCATTCCAACACACCAACTCAAAGAACTATGTTAGGCGAACAATTGGATATATACAATTCGTGTTGACACGAAGTACAGGAGTGACACAAAGTGTATGTCAGCTCCAATCGAGAAGTATTTGTGTGCTTTTCTCTTTTGTTATGTTTTCCCCAGTGCAGTGTTTATCTCCATCGCTTCACGGTTGCACAGGCTCATCCAACCTGACTGGGAGTGAGCAGCGCCCTTGGAGTTTAGTGCCTCACACATCTAACAAAGGCCTAAAAGCACAAAAGGGACTGCTAATTAAATATGGATGGAGCTAAACTTATGGCTTAGGACATTTTGCCAGCGGTGCCAGTGAGAACATGGAACCACTTCCTTAGTGTGTCACTATCTGCTCATCTTGTCCAAGGATTTTTTGTATACTGTCGGTAATGGTTTACTCATTAAACGGTCTCTATGTACTTATGTGGTGGAAACTGACTGAAAGTACATTTACTCAAGTACTCTACTTGAGCACAAATTTGAGGTACTTGTAATTAGTATTTAAATGTAAATGTACTCTACTTCAATACAGTTCAGAATGAAATGTATACTTTTTACTCCACTACATTTATTTGAAAGCTATATCTACTATACTTTTCTATGGAGTCCCATAAGATTTTATCTAGTTATCTAGTTATTATGTTGTTTTATGTTGTGGGAACAAGACATTATCTTACTCCCACAAGACAATAACTGAATGAATGAATGAATGAATGAATGAATGAATGAATGAATGAATGATCATGTGTATTATTAGAATATGATTTAAGTAGGATTTTATATGGACATTATATCTATTGGTAAAGCATATGAGTATTTCGTCCACCACTGGTCTTTATGACTCCTTATTTAGCTTTAGTGTAAAAACTATGTATAGACCTGAACAGACTCCCCCATAGGCTTTCCTTGTTATGTTATCAGGTCCATGCTGCATATTTTATTGCCATATAGGCACTTACACACCACCACTGAGGACCAGTGCCAAGCAGAGTGAAGGTTCCCTCTCTGGAGAGCTACTATAACAAGCAGGCATATTTAAGCAGATGGTAGTCATCATGCCTGGTATGGCCGAGTGAACATGACTTACAATGTCAGATCAGCCACAGAGATAAAAGAAGTTTCCAAATTAAACTCAAAGCATAGATGGTTTAATTGAGGTCTCATTTTGGTGACAGAGAGGAACAGCAGTGTTGATATATTGGAAGAGATTTGCTTACAGAAAAGGGTCAACGAGAGAAAACAAAATCAGTGAATAGTTTTCTCCCAATTCAATAATTGACAAAGCTGCTGCTCTCTGGGTGGGAGAGTAAAATCAGAAATGAAAGGAGAAATATCTACTAAAAGCCACTATGTGCTAATATCATGCTGTAAGGAGAAATGAGATGGAAGATTATCTATTATCAAACCTCAGAAAGCTGAGCTTATAGGAGATGGAAATGACAAGCAGGGCCACACTTTAGTGATAAGAATGAAATGGGATAAAAGAGTAATTTGAATTTTGTTGCTTGGTGTCATTATCTACCTGCTACAGAACCCTCACATTCAAGCCAGTTTTCTGTCATATATTTGTGTATTGTGTAAAACCCATTTGCCTATGTATAGCAAACACTAACATATTCCCAGTTGCCTTTATTTTCTTTTACCCTCAGCTCTCTGCACTCCATGCAGATCACTTTAAACAACCTACACACATATTACCACACACACAGACATATCCACACTCACATTGGGCACGGCTCATAAGGAACATCCATCAGCACTGAATACACACTTGTGAATCTAACGCTCAATAAAGCAAATATAAACCTGCAGTTCCCGTTATCGGTCTTCGGCAGGAGCTGACAGAAAGCAGAGAGAAGAGAATAGAAAATGAAAAGAAAAACGAAAAAGAAAAGAAAGAAGAGAAAATAATGACAAAAGATGAGGACAGGCCACACTGATGCATCTCCACATTAACTTTCTTACGGTAGGTCTATATGAAATAAGGCCCCATTATTATTCTACACAGTGCTTCTCATTTCACCACATGTGCCGCAGCGTGTTTCAGAAGCATCCCAGAAGAGGCTCTCGGCTCTGCTTCGCTGTGCTCTGCGGAGAACATGCGGCTAGTCTATTTTTGACGGAAACAGCATCAAGCTGCAAAAAGCAGATCAATCCGGACAGGAAGTCAGACACAAAAATGGCATAGAGAATCCAGTCAAATTTCAAAATGAAACATACTGTGCAGACTCCTGATAGTATATCAATAACCATAATTAATACAGACAAAAAAAAAGAATCACTTCGTAGCTTACATACCCATGGTGGAAGTACAAATGAAGAGCCGGGTTGCAGATGAAACATTATAGACCCATACCCAGTGGAATTAAAGAGTTGCGAATAAACAGACATGTATAAAACAAAATATGTGCCATAATTCCATCTAAAGCCATGTGCACAATAGACAACCACCCTCCTCTTACATACAGTTCAGAGAAAAAAGGTTATTTAGAAAACTGCAGAGGCTGAGGAATTAAATCCCATATGCCCATTTTTTACTGGTTCTCTTTGCTCCATTTCTCCTTATTTTTTAGCTCTCATCATCTCACTTTGTATAACATCACTGTGCTTTTCCTCTATAGTAAATATCCTACATGTTTCACTAGTAGTGTAGGCTGAGCTGTCAACGCACACAGTCAGACCACTTGTCAACTCGTAAACTCTCTCCATAGTACCACTAGTGGTCCAAAGTATTTGACTTAAAGACCGGAGACTGTGCGTGACATTAACTACCAGTCAACAATGGTTTCTTTTGCCCATGAAGGTGAATCTTTACAACCTCATGACAACAATCTTATCGTATTAACCAGAGAAGTTGAAACTTAAAAGGGCATATGGATCGCTTTGGAAGAGACAATAAAAAATAAAAAATTTCACCTAGGAATGAGGAGTCTTGGTGTTACGTTGCTGAGGTGAAAAGAACCATCTAGCAACACCGTGTGTTACGGAGGAAGCACATGCCTGTCTTCAGCCCACTTCACGCAGACAGTAGGCTTAGTAATAACAAGACTCCTGAACACAGGTCATCTGGCATTCCAAACTGGGAGAAAAACTGGGATAAATCTCACACATGGATGAGATGTGAAATTGGGATAGTCCACAAAGGGTGGAAACTTAGTTTCTTCCCTTACATATTGTGCACAGTGTTTGTAGAAGCCACAAATACATACAGTATCTGGGAGGACAGCCAGATGAACGGATGTGCCTGAGTCTTCCCAGCATGGAACGTTTTTTATGCGAGGGAACCTCTCCTTCTTAGAGTGGTGTTTGTGGATCTTGGGGTTTAGCTTTGTTAGTTGTTTAGCAGATAGACGGTTGTGCCTACTCCCTCATGAGAAAGGTCAAGCTTGAGTGAAATCAGCCAATGAGACCTTCACTGGCCCCTGTGGCAGTCAACACACACCGCTGCATTTTCTCCAGCTAACCGCTTGACCATTACTGATTTCCCTCCTCACTCTGCAGCCATTTATGACTCTGCCATGTGTTATCATAGCCCCCAGGTGAGGCCATGCTTCCCTGGAAGGAAAAAGGGAAGGAGAGACTGATAAGGGAGTGATGGAGGGAGAGATGGAGGGGGACAGACAGAGAAAGGAGGAGAGATAATGAAAGTGAGATTTGGGTGTGGAGATACAAAATATGGAGTCACAGGCACCTGATGGCATTGATGCAGATATATTACACTTTCATGCATAAAAAAATACTGCATTTTTTGTTGTGATGTAAGCACACAACAGGTTACAGTACATCAATTTTAACATATTGGAGGAAATATAATGTTCAACATGCCGTGGAGCCAGGTTGAAGAATTAATTGGGTGTTTCTGTGAGAGGCACTGAAGCATGATGGTACATTATCAATAAGCATAGTGGTGTCTGATTTACATCAAACATTGAGCATGGCTGCAGCTGTAACTAATGTTTCTGTATTTAAATTAATCAGTTCCTGTGATAGCTCCCGTACAGTAACTGATATTTTTCTCATTTTGCGTTAAGCACCGTCTTTCCTGAGTGCATCAGACGTCCTGTAGTTATATTAGTAGAAGCATTTCACTGTATTCAGTAGAGCATGCAGGTATGAAGAGTGTTTTTGAGATAATGGAAGCTGTGACTTCCTTGTTGGGGAGATTTACTGCGATTCCTATGCCAATGTTGGCTCACAACCATGATCAGAGCTCACTTACAGAAACTCACACACAAGGGACCAGACAAGAACTCGGAGCTTCAACTATTCCATGACTAAGCCCCATGATCTTTGCACAGGGATGCACACTAAGATAGGTGACATTTATTTAGGCATATGCAAACAATGACAGACACACTATTGATTGAGTATTTGAAATGGTATTATCATTGATATGTATGAGAATCTCTACAAGTGAACAAACTAAAAAAAGACCATACATAAATAAAAAAACTGCTTATACAATGGAAAGAGAGTGAAGCTAACAGACAGATATCTATTTCACTGTATTCGCTCTCTGCAGCTTTTCATAATAGCTTTATACAAAATGTTGGTCAAACCAGTAAAACAAACCATATTATCTCATTTTGGTCTCCACTTTCCTGGGAGCTGATGGTGATGAGACAAATAGTGAGTTACTGTACATTGTGTAGGTGGTGAATGTTTCCAGGCACACACAACTACTCATCTTTACATCTATTCACAGCAGCAGGGACATTATGGAAGACATGCATATACATAAGCATGAAAAAAGAGAGTTGGCTGAACTTTGGCTCTATGTTAAATGAAAGCCTTTAACAACTGAGGGCCTCTTAGGTCTGTGCTCATTTGCGGGCTGTTAAATGTCAAAAGCCAAGGCCTTCGTTTGGCATTATTAGGATGACTACCCTTACTGAGATAAAACATCCTACTAAATGTAAGAAGAACTCAATCATTGTGATTTCATACTCTGAGAGGATGTCAATGAACAATTTCTAAAAGTGAGACAGGGCTACGTGCTGAAAATCTATAAATGTACATTTTGACATGAGTGAGCTTTCCTGTTTTGGCAAATGATTTGTGTTCTACGTGTCTCAATGAAAGCTCAGCCACAGGAGGCCACACGAAGGCCTTTATTTAGACTGTCAACATATTTCCTTCTGTAGCTTAAATTTCACATAAAGGTGCCTCTAAAAAATAAGGAAAAGTTCATTGTGAGCACCAGAACAAGACAGAGAATAAAGGCTTAGAAAACCCCAGTTTTGAGTTAATCAGTTGATTGGAGCTCTTCTCAGGTCGACATTTCTACATTATAAATTCTTTATTCCAAAATTCTAATACATTGTGAAATACGGGAGTTTTGATTTCCATGAACTGTAAACCGTAATCAAGATTTCACTTTATGTGTAATGAATCTAAAATATAAGTTTCTCTTTTTTAAATTAGGTAAGAAAATTAACTTTTCCATATATGTGCAGAAGCTTCTGAATTCCTGTGTTGTGTGACGTCCAGTAAATAAAATCTTAGCTTTGCACCAACTGTAGGCATAGGAACGACATAATGTTTCTCCCATTTACTTTAACGTTTTGCCTTGGTTACAATCTGCAAAAGGTGTTTTAACAGAGATGAATCTTTTATTAGTTTGGGAGGATATAAAGAGTGGATATATTTATCATTCCTATCAGCATTCATAACCTCTTTGTCAGATCAGGCAAGGATTTCTGTCTCGCTTAAACTTTGCTCACTTCAGGACGACATTTACGTGAGAGGACAGCTGATATTTCCACACTGTAATTACAGGCATAGGTCAATGAAACACAGACACAACTGCCACATGCCCAGTTCTTACTGCCCGGCAAATCAGGTCTGACCCAGCCATCAGAGCTGAAGTCCTCCTTGAACCAGAGCACGACCACAGACACACATATTCAGTGGAGAAGTAAAAGTAGAACTATATGAGAATCTCTAAGGATATTCCTGACAACTCATTATTTGTTTTTCTTCCAGAACCAGAAATAGTATTATTTTTGCTAGTTGAGTGCATATTTTGAGCAACAATCATTCTTTATTTTCCTGCCATAAGCTAGTAATACATCAGAAACGGTAGAAAAAAGGATACATCCATTTTCAGCCATATTTTACTTTTTCCCCCCATGAAAAATAAAAAAACCCTGTCATCTACTTCAATGTACATCCAGTTTGTTGCTTTATAATAATGCAGATAAGAAAAGTACTGTAAAAGTGCTTTTACTGCCTATATGATGTGTTACAGTACCCATCTCCTGCAGGTGACATTTGCAGACTAGGCTCTCACCACCACACAAATAATATTCTTGTTTTTATTCTTATCTATAAATAGGAGACAGTATAGACTGGTCGATCTTTAGATCGGGACATCATAAAAACTGTGTCATTTGGTAATAATTTCAGTGAGGGCTTGTTGATATGTGAGGAGTGTTTGTTGTTGATTAGTTTGCCTATGTCATTAAAACCTCTCTCCTTTGCCGATTGGCTTTATTGATCTTGAAGTCAAAGTATCAAATAACTAGAACAGAAATGCAATCAAATCAGGTGGAAAGGCTCAAGAATTACTTAATGCTTGTTTTTTTCTTTTAGTAAGTACTGTTATTGGCTTAAACCATTACAACTTCACCTAATTAGTGTCCAATTCAAATCTGAGGTCTAGTTACAAATCACCTCTATTTTAATTAGGCTGTCTTTGTATGTACTGTATGAAATACTTGAGTTGTTTGATCACTTGGTATTGTTCATTTCAAAACATTTAAAACAAATCTATTTTTATAATTTTTGCTTTTTTATTCCATTGTCTTATTAATGTAGACATCACTCAGCACACCTGCTCACCTGCCACCCACAGAGTCATATTTATTCTGGTCTGAATAAAAAGAGACGTTTGAGAACCGAATTAAACATCTCCTTCTGATTCCCCTCTCTGTCTCTCTCTCTGAGGGAGCTCAGCTGGATCTACCTCTGCTGTTACCCACTACAACGTAGCCTTTTCATCAGATGCAGCCTGATACAGGGAGAAGCCATGTTAGGCTAGGTGGGGATAACTAGGAACTCAACTGACTTCAAAGGGGAAACAAGTCTAGACACACTGTCAGACTAGGTGGTAACCATTTTGTATGCAAAGCCACGTCAAGACAGGATGTGTGTGCGCAGGTAAGCCTTAACTTGGTGAACAAGTGTCAAATCTGGAATCATGAGCACACAAAACACACCAGTAAATATGCTAATGATGAATTATCAACCTTTACCAAATGCCACCAAGGCTAAATTGAGCTCTCACAAAATGAGGAATATTGAGCTGCGCTAAATGTACTCCAGGTGATGAGCGTGTCAATGGTGATGTTGATTTTCACTTTACCAAAAATAAGTCTAACTGTTTATTTTGCCTTTGTCTTACTAGACAGTCATGACATGATTTTCTAATGTATAAAACTCTAGGAAATATTTATATTTCTGCTCACTGTGGTAAGCCACTTGGTGTGGAGGACAGGAAGAAACATAGGTCAGACTGTCTGTAAGTCACAGCAGACAACTTGCATTATGCCAAAAAAACATTGTGTATAGGAATTGCAAATACAAGATGTGAGAAAAATTAAACATTTCTACATCTTGTAAATGTTGGAGCGATTTCTTCGATCTGCCGAGTGTCTTAAATCCACGTAATTACTAATTGCTAGCTATTCTACTAACACTAGCTACAGAAACATCAAGTAAAATATCCTTTAGGTATAATGTCTGTGAAGATTGGTCTTCCAAGTCATAGTTATCTAAGGATGGTTTAATCAAGGGGCAACTGGACTTGGTTGAAGATACTAATAATGAGCTACGTTCCTTGGATCATTTAGATAGCTAAAGTTGGATGGTTTCAATTGAATGTTTGGGACACGGTTAGCAAATGGAGGGACATGTGTAGCAGCCGGAGCATCTTCCAAAACATAGCACAGAGAAAAGCTTGGATTACAACACACACAGAGGGAGTGCCACTTCATTCAGGCATCCGTTAATCCATTACAGTTGTTTGTTTCTATATTAATGCTATTCATTTCAGTGGCAGTGATGAACTGGTTGTGGAACTGATTTACTTATGACATAGGAGTTAAATGCTTTGAGTGAATAATGGCCTTTTGCAGCACAATTAAGGATTGTGCTGCACACTAGACTTAATGTTTCAACGGTTTCGGAAAATGTGCTTAAGCAATTGAGAAAAACTCTAAAACTTCAACATGGATGGCTCAGTGATTTGATGATACTGTTAATGAACAATGGCATATGATTAATGATCTGGATGCCCCGCATTTCACCTTGTGTATAACTGCATAGACAATTTCAGAATTATCAGCACACATGCAGTGTATACACACATACAATCAATGGACCAGTGCACATATGTTAGTCACTTAAACTCATATCTTTGCAAAACACAAGCCATTTTGTAGACATTTGCAGAGCATGAGTTGGTGGTTGGAGCGGTCGTTTGAGGCAATGCCTGAGGGGCAGCATGGATAAATGGTTTGTTAGATCGAGGGTGGGGCATATAGCTGCAGGTTTCTAATTAGGATGCCTTTGGCTAGAAGTAGTGGACATCAATACACAACCTACGCAGTTTCACACAGTCTCACAACCAATCAAGTAAATACAGTTAGAGTGTATAATTCATTGACAGGTATTTTGTCTTTTATGTGAGTGTGTGCACTCATGCATACAGGGGTATTTACAAGGGTGGAAATAACAAATTACATATATTATTATTACTGTAACAAAGTTGTTTTGTGTGCTTGGAGTAATTTTAAAAATCAGTCATTTCACTTGTATTTCCTAATGGAAGTATGTCACTTTGCCAAATTTCAAGTCGCATCCATTACAGAGTAAAAACAAAAGACATGTAAAAAAGTCATGACAACCCATGTTACAATGGAGCAAAAGAAAAATGTCAAATTAACAGCTGCAGCAGAGAAGCAACCCTCCTGCATTTGCAGCTGCAAGAGGGCAGAACTTCAGAGTGCATCGTGTCCAAAGATGTGACGCTCTGTACTGTTACATGATACATGTTGTATGTGTACGTTCACTGAACAGCACAAACAAGCACAACAACGTAACACAAATGAAAGATGTTACTTTGGGTTATGGTTAAGATTAGCTGTATTGTACCTCAGCATAGGTGCACCAAGTGACCCAAATCAAACACACCCATGAAGCTGTGTGACCAACAAGTGCATGCTGGGTCTTGCTAAAATAATAAATGCTATCACGCTCATGGTGAATCTTCCAGTAAGGTCTGATATTAGGCCTTTCTGCTGTTTTTGACAGTTCCCAATGTGACTGCAGAGAACTCATTCAGCTCAAGACTTTTGAATTGGAGGAGTGAAGTGGGACATGAGCGGTTAAGTGGACCGGTTGTATTATGCACGAGCAGAGAGGTTGACTTAACAGCAGATTGTGGAGGACTTTGATGTGTACAAAGCTCTGAGAAAGCCGTTCTTATAGATGAGTATAACAACAACCTCCCTCTCCAGGTGAGAACTTCAACAACGATGCGCTGTGTGTGTGTGTGTGTGTGTGTGTGTGTGTGTGTAGGTTTGTAGGCCAGTGTGTAAAAATTGCCAGGCTCTCTTTTGATTTCATGTGTGTTTATGTTGTTTATATGTCTCTATGGTGATCCTTTATTTTGTGTCAGCTTCTGTTAGTAGCCCACTATTGCTTTTTGTACCTGTCACAGTGTCCATAGCTCTTTTTATTTGCCAGTCGGCCATTTGTGTTTAATTTTTTGTGTTTTGGCCCCTTTTCTGGTTAATTTTAGTATGGCTAAAGTAAGGAACGTGGTTGTATATTTATAATTGATAATCAGTTGTCCATCTGCTACCGTTTACATTAACATGTTAATGTACTTCATTTTGTAGCCTAAAGATGTTGTTTAACTGATTAGTTTTATCATATAAAATTACTATACTCTGAATGGATGATATGATTTTCATCTAAGTCACAACAATAGACAAACACAAACATATGTTTAAACAAATACAACACAAACAATTACAGGTTTTCATGTTATTAGGGAACACACCGTGTAAACATTCACAGTGTAGGGTGGGAAAAGTATGTGAACCCTTGGATTTAATAACTGGTTGACCCTCCTTTGGCAGCAATAACCTCAACCAAACATTTCTTGTAGTTCTACATCAGACTTGAACAACGGTCAGGAGGAATTATGGACCATTTCTCATTACAAAACTGTTTCAGTTCAGCAATATTCTTGGGATGTCTGGTGTGAATTGCTCTCTTGAGGTCATACCACAGCATCTCAATTGGGTTGAGGTCAGGACTCTGACTGGGCCTCTTTTTTTCTGCACAAGCCATTCTGCTGTTGATTTACTTCTGAGCTTTACGTCGTTGTCCTGTTGCATCACCCATCATCTGGTGAGTTTAAATTGGCAGACATATGGCCTTACATTCTCCTGAAAATTTTCGTGATGAACTTTGAAATTAATTTTTCCATCAGTGACAGCAACCCTTCCAGGCCCTGAGGCAGCCCCAAACCAAGAGGCCTCCTCCACTACACTTTACAGTTGGGATAAGGTTTTGATGTTGGTTCGCTGTGCCTTTATTCATCCACACATAGGGTTGTGCTCTTTGCAAACTTCAGACGTGCAGCAATGTTTTTTTTGGACAGCATTGGCTTCCCCGCGGTGTCCTCCCATGAACTCCATTCTTGGTCAGTGTTTGATGTCTTGTAGAGTCATAAACAGAGATGTTAGTATGTTTCAGAGATATCTGTAAGTCTTCAGCTGACACTCTTGAGATCCTTTTTAACCTCACTGGGCATTCTGCGATGTGCACGTGCTTTATTTTCTCCATTTATAGACAATTTGTCTTACCGTCGACTGATGAACATCAAGGTTTTTAGCGATGCCTTTGTAACCCTTTCTAGCTTCATGCAGGTCTGCAATTCTTAATCGTAGGTGTTCTGAGAGCTTTTTTGTTTGAGGCATGGTTCACATCAGGCAATGCTTCATGAGAATAGCAAAATTAAAATTGGTGGGGTTTTTTTGTTTTTTAGGGCAGAGCAGCTCTAACCAACACCTCCAATCTCATCTCATTAATCAGATTCCAGGTTGGTTGACTCCAATTTGCTTTTGGAAAAATCATTAGCCTAGGGGTTCACAAGTCCTCCAAACTAAACGACAACATAGGTCTTTTTAACCAACCTCCAAATACAACTTATATGAGAGTATCCTAAAATAGCTCTCCTACCAGATACGACTATGTCCGGCCCTTATCCAAAGCCAATTCAAAGCCAAAAGCCAATTTGTTTCCCCACCAGACCGACATTATGTAAATCACGTGACCTACATCACATGACATAAACACGTGGACACCGCAGCATCACAAAGGAGGTAAACCCTAGCTGCTAGCAGATCGGCTGTGAGGCAGACATCCCTGTGAAGGTTAAGGTAAGGGTAAGGGGCTACAGGGGGCAATCAAAGCCTTTAGTACTAATATAGTTAGCTAGCTAGCTAATGCTAATGCTATGAAACAAACATAGCTAATTCTACTTAACTTTTTAAAATAAAATAAAATCAATCTTGTTTCACTCGGAACCAAACACTGGTCTCCCAGGTGAAAGGCAGCTAACTTCAATTCATTTTGATTTTATTTATATAGCACCAATTCACAACAACAGTTATCTCATAGCACTGAACTCACCACTGGTGGAGTACAACTTTATGGCTATTTATAATACGTAATCTAGTCTTTGTCATGTGTTTGAGCTGTACGGCCACTAGAAGTCGCTGCCACAATTAATATAAATGAGTCATAATTTTGTGTGGCTGAAACAACCCATATGGTTGTTTTTCTGTGGAGGACAGGCTCGGGTTCACATACTTTTTCCACCATCGACTGTGAACGTTTACATGGTGTGTTCAATAAAAACATTGTTTGGTATGAGTTCAAGCAGACTGTGTTTGTCCATTGTTGTGACTTCGATGAAAATCAGATCGCATTTTATGACCAATTGATGCAGAAATCCAGGTAATTCCAAAGTGGTCACATACTTTTTCCTGCGACTGTAGCAGTAGTAACTTTTACTCATTTACATTTTCTCAGAACTACTTTTTACCTTTATCAGAGTACATTTTTACTCAAGTTATTGTACTTTTTACTTGAGTACATATTATATTACTCTATCCACCTCTGGGTATTTGCATATGTGTGCACGTTAAATGCTATCTGCCTGTCAGCATCCCCAGTTCCTGCTTCCGTTTCCAAGTATCTGCTGAATGTGATCAATCCAAGCCCCACACAGCAACAGGAAATCTATAGAGAAAAGACGGGTTTCTATCCAACCCTCTGAATAATTGGCAGGTTAGAAGTTCATCTTGCCAGAGAAGCCTATAGGTAATGGGAATGGCATACACAAGATGTGAACTAAAAATGTACTAAATCTCTCACTCCAATGAGTGAAAATAGTGTGAAAGGCAAGATAACATTCCTTCCTCTGCAAAAGAGCAGCATTCATTTCTCCTGGTTAGAGTGCCTTATTACTCTTAGGGCAGAACAGTATATGGCATGTCCCATTCACTTTCTTTGGTGATCATATAGGTAGGAAACACAGGGGCGTCGAGGAGGATGACAATTTCATTTTGGGCAAGTAATTTATCAGCTTGGAGGAGCCAGATATTTGAGGTGTAATGATCTGATTCACCGGCCATTTTGAAAAAGGTCAGAACTAAGATAAATGTCACCAGCGGTGAATCCATGGGAGTTGCCAAGACTTCAGAAATAAACACAAGACAGGTATTGACTTACGGTGTGGTTCAAAGGCCCCCCCCCTGCTGCTTCAGAATCACTGGACATTGACAGAAAATAATAAAGACATTTAAAAGGCTGTCATGTATTTCTCTGGCAGAGTTGAGTGCATAATGTCTGATAAAAATAAAACTATACTGGCCATGAAAGAAATCATAGGAGATAGGTTACATAAAATAACAGTTGAGAATGCCAGCTACAGGTACCTTCAGTATAAATAGTGCATCACATGATTTCCCTATGGACTGTATCAACCTCAAAGAACTCTTTGTATGCTAAAGCATTGCATTAGAAGCACAGTGATTGATCTCAGCCCCCCACCCACACTGACAGTGGATGATGCAGTACCTAAAGGCTTGACTCCGTGCCAGAAAAAGGGAGAAGGCTCAAGAGAAGTTGGTCGAAGAAAGACGGAAAGGACGAAGGAAAAAACAGAGAGAAATGAGGGGATACAGAGAGGGAAGGTGGGTGGGTAGAATGATTTTTGACTGGTTGGCTTCTATGCTTTGACGTAATTTGCTGATAAATATAAATTCAATATCATTGATATTAACATCATCAATCAGTAAGTGCCTGCATGGTGCTGGATGCTGTTAACAAAAGACTCATTCTTTCCGCACTTTGTTACAATAGTTCTATGGTAACAAACATTATAAGTGACCAAGGATTCAATTGATGGATTATTCTTCCACTAGAATGGCCAATAACATAAATGCCGGAGTACCTATTAAGTGATGCATTGTTGGTGTCTGTTTCATCTTTATTTGTCCCTGAATGGCATTTTATTTAGACAAAAGTGCACAGGAGGAATGTAGAGCAATAGGCATAAGCAATACAACACAAAACAAGAAACATTCAACAAAATAATATGTAATAAAACACTGTAGCACCACATGGTTTATGACAGTTAGAATATCTGCAGGATCATAACCTTAAAGTTATGATTTTCAATTACAGCCCAAAACACTTAAATCTATTTACTGTTGAACAGCAAATAGATTAAAGCAATGTTAGACAATGACCATTCTATCATTACCATCATCATCTGCTGTCTGACATTTGGAACGTGGTATAAAACAAACTACAATCTCCTCTGCGTGTGTGTGTGCGCGTGAAAGTGAGAGAGAGAGAAAGTGTATTTGCCACTACGATTCTGCATGGCAGCATTTGTTAATCCCATTTTACACATGTTCTTTAGATATTTTGATCAGAAGTCAAAACATTTTGTCACTTTCCTGCAAGGAAAATACTTAATGTAGCCCTTGTGTTTTTTTTAAAATAGTATTTCTATCATTTAACTATTTAAAGAGTTACCTGGGGAACATGTGACCTGTACACAAACAGATTCAGAGACACTTGCAAAAGAAAAAAAGTCTGATGTTAAAACATCAGACATTAGAGAAGATATCTCAGATAATGTGTTTAAATAAAAATAGAAATTTAAAAAAGCCCTGCTCACCCACACAGGTGTTCACTTATCTATCACTCTCCTGTCAGCTTTGTTGTGCCTGTCAGGGCAGGACAAAGTACACATTTATCATTATTATTAATACATCCCTAATACATAGAGACCTCATATAATTCCCATCATACTGTAGCTCTACCTACCTTTAACCTGAGCAAAGGTTTAATCAGCCACCTGTGTGGGTGTTTGAGGCCTTTAATGTCCCTGATGTTTAAACTTTAAAAATGCGTTACCAACTACCTGATGTCAACAGACATATTTACTGCCGGTCTAAGGATATGCATGGGTGACTGTAAAAATAGATTAAAAAAGGAATGGTTTGACAAGTTGGATAATTTGCTAATTCATTTTCTTGAGAAAACAGTAAATATGAAGCTGGACCCAGTTAGCTAAGCATAAAGACTAGAAATCTGAGAAAATGGCAT